>VYZV01002389.1:26896-50432 GCA_013401275.1 Pandion haliaetus | reverse complement strand
GTTTCACTGGGGATAACTCACTGCCTGACATGCAGGTGTGTGATATAATTATACAGATAGACTAATCTGAAAAACCCATTTTGTAAATTTATGTAACTGTAGCAAGCTCCCTTCTCAGGATGGCAGAGAGGATTACTGCATCAACAGACACCTCTGCTCACTATATAACCACATCTCACTTTTGCACACAGAATTATTTTCTATAGCCAATCAAAAGAGCTTTGATCTCTTTTTAATTACTTTACTTGTATACTCTGAATCTATTAGACCAGGTCACTACTTCCCAGGAACCTAGCAAGGCTAAGCTAAGTATCTAAAGGCAGGAGTGTGAATGTGTCCTTAAAGCAGATGGTGACAGATGGCATTGGTTTTGCCTGTTATTTTGTAGTTCACTATGTTGGTACCTCTCTTTCCCTCTCTTCTGAGGTCTGGGAACAGACACAGTCAGGGATCAGAGGTGATGAAAAGAAAGATATTTTTCTTAGGGATACAGAGGACTACACAGAGTTTCTTGAAACCTGATGAAAGATTGCTGAACTAAGAGCAAACCTGAAGGGACAGATGAGCCTTCCAAGGACACAGTGGATGGGGATAATCTGTTTATAGCTTCACTTTTCTGTTGCCAAGTTTGCTTCATTTAAAAAATGTTCCTTGATTTTATTTCACTTCTAAGAAAACATAGCTCCTGTGGTTCAAAGATTTTTGGTGCTTTAGGGGTGCTCACTTTGATGAAAAGTTGCAGACAAAACCTCAAAACTCTGGTTGACTGATGCTCCTGTCACACTTACGTACATTCCTGCTGAACAGAGATTACACTTGTAACCTCATCCATAATTTTTCCCATAATTTTCGAGTGTTTGAACATGGAACCTTTGCAGTGCTCTTCACATAGTTGCTTGGATATGATTATAGCATTATACATGAACTGCACAAAAGTAGAAGAATGTAAAGAGCAAATGACCTTTCTTTTAATTCAAGATTTCATAGCTTCTTCCACGGACAATCAGCAAAAGCAAAGACCTTTTTTATTAGATGATTTTATTTACTGCTTTTATTGAAAGTAGAAACCTAAGCTGCCATTTAGCAGCAGGGCTGTGGAAGGGAACACTGTAAGATGGAGTCTTTGCTACAATGATCAGGTAAAAACGTCCCTTTGAGAGTAGGGTGTAGTTTAGAACCTAAAAAAAGAGGGGGATTGACCTTGTAAGGTTTAAAGTGATACCCAGAAATATCTGTATATTAAAGGTGCTGCTTGACAGGTTCCAACATCACGTATTGATTTTTATTTATGGACATTGATAAAGCACTCCAACCTCTGGGCTTATCTTTGTTGTGGAGGTATTGTGATTTATAACTTCAAAACCTGAATGTAATGAGATTCCTACACAAATACAAACTGTTAGCATGAATTGGGAGATATTTGAACTAAAGAAAATTAGTTCAAGTTGGCACCTTTTTATAACTCAGTAACATTACCTTTTTGAGTCCTCTACTACTAATCTTCTGCAGCTGTCCCTCATACTCAGAAAAGCGTCCTTTCAATACCTAAAGGGGGTTTATTGCAAAGATCGGGACAGACTTTTTAATAGGGCCTGTAGTGATAGACAAGGGGTAATGTTTTTAAACTAAAAGAGGATAGTTTCAGACCAGATATAAGGAAGAAATTTTTTTCAATGAGTGTGGTGATACAGTGGAACAGGTTGCCCAGAGAGGTGGTGGATGCCCCATCCCTGGAAACACTCATGGTCAGTTTGGATGGGGCTCTGAGCAGCCAGATCTAGTTAAAGGTAGAATCATAGAATCATTTAGTTTGGAAAAGGCCTTTAAGATCATTAAGTCCAACCATCAATCATGGTTGGATGATGTCCCTGCTCATTGCAGGAGGGTTGGACTAGATGACCTTTAAGGCACAGATCCCCAGTGCTGTTGTGCCTGTGAACAGGCTGCAAAGGGAAGGTGAAAAGCAGCAACAGCTTTCAGGGCTGGCACCTTCCAACCTCAACCATTCTATGATTCTATGATTGTATGGAAATAGGAACAGTTAGTGGGAGAGAAGAAAACAGACTTAATTTAATGACAATGTAAAGGGCAGTGGGTTTTGTCTCATGCAAAAGGAGACACAACAAATGCAGAATCAATGCTCAGCAATTTGAGCGTAGCTACTTTCGTAATCCAGTCTGTAGCAGAACAAATGGACAGCCTGCCTCTTCAGTTCAGCAGTGACACAAGCAGTAGATAAATCAGTTTGTTAATCAGTTGGTCCCACTGCCAAACATGAAATAAGTATGGATTTGCAGTAATTATCCTTGCAAAGGGGACATTAGTGATCACTATACCTTGTGTGAAGAGTTTGGGACCTCTGAGTCATTTATGAACTGTGGTTCATTGACTGCTCTTTCACAGGCTGCTGTTTTGACCTAATTGGGATTTGCATCTAAAAGCTTTTCTTGGTCAGGCTGGAATTAGTTGTATTTATAATTTGTCTCTCCACATTTGGCATTTATTTAATCAACAAAGTAATGATTGTCTAAATTACTAAGCATGTCTTACCTCAAGGCTTGATGATTGTTAAACAAAGGAATTCATTAAGAGGGAGATTATTGCTATCCTTGCAAATATATGCAAATAACAGTGAAGGTACAAGAAAACTTTCTTAGTACTTTCTAGGCAGTTTTTTGCAAGGATGAGGCACTTTCATGAGTTTTTCATAGGGAGGACAGCAGATATTAGAAAAGAGTGGGGAAGGGCAATTTGGGATGGAGAAGGTGACAGAGGTTCTTTTGCAGCCTGTGCTTCCTCAAGAGGAATTCCAGCTCTTTTCTGAACTGCTCTAAAATTTGGGCACTGTGATTCAAAAGTCACAATCAGGTAGTAAACTAAGAGTATCGATGGCTAAGTAGTGTTGGAATTATCAGAGAATAAAATACTACACACTGGAGCCCTTAGGCAATGCTATCATAAAAAAATAAAAACCAAAGAGTGAGATGAAAGATCCGTGTTCACTTTGACTATAAAGGAACCTTACAGCTGCAAGCTAACATCACATCTTCCACAATTATTTTCGTCTCAAAATGAGAATGTTTATGTTGTTGATATTATACATCATTATAAACTCAAAGTCCAAAGTTCACCAAAAAGCAAGGGTTTTTGAATCAAGATATAGGTTTAATCCAATTAGACATTTTTCTGATCTCTTTTCACATCTGACAGTTTGAAGGTACAGTGTTCGAGATCTTGGTCATGCTCAGCTATGCTTTAATTATTACAATTCTGTGATCATTCAAGATTTTTTATTTTCTCTTCTTTTTTAGGTTGGCTTTAATCCATTTCTATTTTTTCCCTTTAAAGATGAAATCATCTAACTCTAAGAATACTTACAGAAGGCTAGTCTTTCCTGGAACACATATTAATGACAAAACCTTTGCTTGTGCTTTGAATATAGAAATCTAACCAAGCTGTAGGCAGCACTGAAGCCTAACAGACCACTGGAGACATCCATTTCCATGTTCACTTTTTTGGATAGGTACATTATGAAGGAAATTTTTGGCTGATGCTCTGCCTGAATTTCAAACTCAGTCAGAATTCAGTAGTTCACTACTTGCATGTTCATTATCATGAGAAAAATGTAGACCAACAAGAAATTCTCAGATGCAACACTGGCCTTGCACGATATTCTTAGCTCTGATGGTACAAACGTGTATTTAAAATATAAATTATACTGGTTTCCTTTCAAATGTGCGACAATTTGCATGAAAGAGAAAGAGACAATATTCTAGGATAATATTCTAGTACTAGATAATACAGGTTTAGATGATATTCAAGTGTTCTAGAGGTAATACTTTGGTAGCTAACTCCATAGAATTAGCCACGGTTTGCTACAGGATGGGTTTTTTCCCCCTAGATTTCCAGAATTCTATGGATTTTGAAAAAATTTTGTGCATATTTCAAAACAAATATGTAACAAAAAAGTTTTATTATTCAACTTCTTACATCAGTAGAGATATAAAAAAATGTAAAAGATCTACATTCTGGAACACTCTAAGACCTAAAGTACAGTTTGGGCATTGAGTCAAAGTACTCACTATAAGAATGGCATGAATGGAAAAGAATAAAGTTTGTGATCAAAGATTGGGACTTTAAAAATTAATTTAATAAGTTTTACCTGACCAAACTTTGTAGCAAGTCGACTTCCAAATAAATAATGCCAAACCTTACCTCCTCCCCTTTATAACTTATTTTACAGATCAATATTAATATGTATGGAAATTTGTTTAAATAATTCATAGCTGCTTGAACAGAAGTGCTATTGGAGTATTATTTACATGTGCAAAAGGTTGCCTGTTGGGCAAAAATAGCCATCTTCATCAGAAAATATCAAATATTAGAAATTTAAAAGGATTACGTTTAGATTAAACCTGTGTTCATCAAGATTTACAGATTGACACTTGTTTCATTCAAGGCAATATGCCTCTCTAATTACTTTATTATAGAATTACCATTTTCATCTTTGTAAATGCCAAATGAATTAATCACCATGTCTAAACAATGAATATCTTGGCAATTAAATAATGACTTGCATTTCACTGTATGTTGTTAAACTAGTTCTTGGTCTTCATATTGGGACACTAGCCATAAGATTTCATTTCATTTGATTTAATTAATAGGAAACTGTTAAAATGAAATTCACAAATGCAGAAATTCAATTTAAAGGTTCATTCACCTGCTTGAAGACAGCAGAGACATAGATAACAGTACTTGAAACAGATCTGCTGAAAATGGAAACAGGGTGGATTGCTAAAAATATTTCGCAAAGCAGGAGTATATTTAATCCAAATTTAGTATTTTCAGTGCTGTAACTTATGGAGGAACTGTGTATTTTTTTTAACAGGTGAAACAACTGTTTCTAATTCCTAGTGTCACTGGATCTTACTCTGTCATTCCAAAATCACTCTGGATCATTTTCCACCATAAATTTGAGCCAGATGAAGAATGGGCTTTTCCATCCAATTAGCTACAACACAATATTAAGAGTTTATGACAGTCATGTTTTTATTGGTTTTCCAATGGCATGGGGGGACAGACTACTTAATTCACACAGAGATTAGTGAGACTTTATTTAAAAAAAAAAAAATTCTGAATCAGCAGATTGGTTTTGTGCTAGCTTCGGTGTTTTCTTGCATAGCTTCAGCATGTTTGGTTTCAGAAGAAGCAATCTAAAAGTGGATTTGCTTTCTTGTGAGTCGCAGCCATAGGAGGAGCTTCTGCAAAGCAACAGTTTCACCAGTGTAGGACACAGTGCTTCCGCAGGGTGGGCTCTGTCCCTGTGCTGTGCATTTGACAGACTTTCTAATCTTAACAGAATAGGTTTGAACTCAGTGCATGTAGGGAGTGAAGTTACTCATGTATCACAGCACAGGAATTTGGATGTATATGTGTATTATTTAAAATCAATATGTTAACATAAAAGAAAATTATTTAATATTAACATACTAATATAACTTTCCCCTAACACATGCTTTTCAGATTTCATGTAAGATTAAGACGGAAGTCTTCTCAGTAATAGCTGAAATATTTTAATTCGTGAATGTAATAACTGCTTCCAGTTTTTATTTTATCTACCTGTCTTTGGCACAGACACTTCCTCAGTTTCAAACTGGTAAAACACTGTGTTTTGGGTTTGCGTGGCATGAGTTTTTTGGTAGTGGGGGAGGGGGCTGCAGGGGTGGCTCCTGTAAGAACCTGCTGGAAGCTCCCCCTGCTCCAAGTCGGACCCGCCTCTGGCCCAGGCTGACCCCATCAGTGACGGTGGTAGCGCCTCTGGGAGAACAGATTTAAGAAGGGGAAAATGCAGGGAGTGGGGGGATTGGAATGTGAGAGGAACCCCTCTGCAGATCCCGAGGTCAGTGAAGGAGGGGGAGAAGGGGCGCCTGAGGAGGCTGATGGCCCTGCAGCCCGTGGTGAGACGGCAGGCTGTCCCCCTGCAGCCCAGGGAGGGGAGAGGGGGAGCAGAGGCCCCCCAAGATGGCTGTGACTCCATGGGAAAGCCTGCGCTGGAGCAGAGTGTGACTGGAGTTCGGCCTGCGGAAGGGACCCGCACCAGGGAAGTTCGGGAAGAACTGAAGCCCGCGGAAAGGAACCATGTTGGAGAAGTTGGTGAAGGACTGTCTCCCGTGGGAGGGACCCCATGGTGGAGCAGGGGACGAGTGAGGAATCTTCCCCCTGAGGAAAGGAGCGGCAGAGACAAGGTGTGGGGAGCTGACCCCAACCTGCATCCTCTGTTCCCCTGTGCTGCTGGGGGGAGGAGGGAGAGAGATCCGGGAGTGGAGTTGAGCTGGGAAGGCAGGAGAGGGGGGGGAAGGTGTTCTGAGGTTAGGTTTTACTTCCTAATATCCTTGTTTTGATTTGATTTGTAGTAAATTAAATTGGGTTTGTTTCTTCCCCAAGTTGAGCCTGTCTTTTGCCCATGACCATAAGTGGGGAGTGATCCCTCCCAGTCCTTGTCTTGACCCATGAGCTTTTCTTTATATTTTCTCCTCATCGTCCCACCAAGGGACAAGAGTGAGCAAGTGGCCTCATGGTGTTTTGTTGCTGCCCGCTAGGCTTAAACCACAGCATACTGACAATTAAACCACTGGCATAACATCACTTTTTCATCATTACAACAAGCTCAGTATTACAGTTCTATTATAAAGGAGCTTGATATCCAAAACGTCTGCAATACGTACAATGAAGATGCAGTCAGATTGAAGCACAGTGGGTAGCACAGTGGTAATGCATTTACCTCAGTCCTATAGACCGCTCTGTGGCTCTCTCTGGAACTGGACAATCACCCTGTTATTGAATATAAAAAACTAGTTCTGGGTTGCTATCATAGACACTTGATTACTTTTGATATTGCAGAAAGCTCTGCTTCCAGCCTCCATAGTATTTCTTTTATAATTTATATCTAAGAGAATTCCTTAATTCTACTATTAAGAAGAAATGTAAATATTCCCCTTTGACCTTCCCATTCTGTCAAAACTGCTTCTATTACATCTGTAGCTCAGCCAGATCAGATGCATGGCATCCTGCTTCTATTTAAGTCTTGATATTAAAGCTTGAAATCAGTGCATATGCCCTGGAAAAATTACTGATGGGAAAACATTATCATCTTCATGCTCTTTACTGTCTTTCTATCACATACAGAATCCTGTGAATGTAGCACAAATAGTTTTTGTAATCTATCACGTGGTAACTATGGCAGCACCTGGTTCTACTTAACCATGGTTTCTTGTAAAAACTATTAATCTGAAACAATTCAACAGCTGATCAGTGTGCAGAGACACTTGAATTTGGAAGACAAAAAAGACAAAACTCTTGGCTGTAGATTTAGAACATCTGAATAAAGTAATCCCAAAACTTTATTTGATTTTGAACTGTATTCTTTGGCTAACAAAAGATAGACCTTTTCCTTTCCCTTGCCTTATTTCTATCCTTAGAGCTTCATTGTGCAGCTACTCTGGATTAAGAATTCAGTCATGCAATAACTAATAATGTCCCACAATACTTTCATAACTATTTGTTAAAAATATATAGTTTCTTCTTAGTTTTCTTTTAATTAATTTATTATAGGTAACACACAAAGCCATCCATTTTCTGATTTAAACAAACAAAATCTTATGGACTTTATTATAATAAAGAGAAGGAAGATAGAAATGGGGTTTACTATCATGCCTAGTTTTAAATATTTGTGATTAATGCAGATATATGGAGTGTGATCATATAAATAGAAACAAATGTCTACATTTGTAATACATATATTTTATCTCTATAAAGCAGTGAAACATTTTGATTCCAAAGCAGCTGTCTAGTTCAAGCTCAAAACAAGTGGAAAAGAAAAAGTTGTCTCCAGAATTCCAATGTGTTCAATGCACAGATGAATGAGCTGTACTATTGCATAAAAAATAAAAAATGCCACTGTAAGAACCTGATAAAGTGTATGCTCAAACATGAAAATAGAAGCGTCTTCTTCATTTATTATTTTGAATTTAAAAAAAAGTAATATTCAAAGACTAAGTGACATAATTCAAATTCCTAACAGTGGCATATAGGTGATTTTGCCAGATCCAGCTGAGTAAACTGAATAAATTGTTTCTATAAAGTTGACTCAGCAACAGAGAAATCTGTGGTTACAGAACAGTGTATATGTAACTGCACAGATAATGGTGACAAATAAGTCACATACTGAAATCAAATAAATCACGAACAGTAACAAACAAAGGACTAAATCTTATAGCACATTGAAGATTATATCCAACAAAGTGGATGAGATGCCATTATGTTAGAGATAATTGAACTAAACCCAAACAAATGACCATGAACTCAAAAGGTCGAAGCTAATAACAACATGCTGTGAAAAGAAAAGTTGCAGAAAAAGGTACCTACTGCTTCTAGATGGGAACTTTACAAAATATTCACTTCCAAATGTGAATTGTTCTCTTTCTTTTCCTCACTTTCTGTAATTTCTAAATCTAGAAATGTATTTAAGTATCACAGAGCTCTTAAAAAAGAGACTATAACCCAAAATTTGACAAGTAATGACAATTCTGTTATCATTCATTATCAAAAACCAAGACTGAAAGCTGTGTATGGGATTATTTATTTATGTCTATAAAATACAAAAGATCACTGATACTATTGTTTGTTCTGAGGGCTCAGAAATTAGAACATGTATGTTACAAATTTGTGTAGTAACTTAAATTCCTCCTGATATATAAAGTTAAAGCCCACCCCGCTGGAGTTGGCTGGATTTTTTTCTAATGGCCATTGTGCAGCCACATAAATAAAAATGAAAAAAAAAAAAAAAAGGAAAAAAAGAAAGGACAAAAAAAAGAAAAATTAATTTCCAGTTGCAGATTTCCATAC
This sequence comes from Pandion haliaetus, assembly GCA_013401275.1. Classification (NCBI taxonomy): domain Eukaryota; kingdom Metazoa; phylum Chordata; class Aves; order Accipitriformes; family Pandionidae; genus Pandion; species Pandion haliaetus. Next base: position 41,528 of record VYZV01002389.1, on the reverse strand, counting down.
ATTTATCACTGAAGATAAACTGCCCTGTGTGTGGCTAGACTGAGACAAGACTGGGCAATGTCAGTGACAGCCTTACTTGGAGGTCCAATGCTGCCTTTGGTCCTTCATCAGCTTTCAACAATTTAACTCCTCTTGAAGTTTTGGGAACTCATGTTCCCATCTTAGTAGTGCAGGCTGTCCATACTTTTTCAACACCACACAGGCGGCAGGGATCCACAGAAAGCAGAAGAATATTATGCACAGACAGTGATGGCATGTTTTTCCCTTGCTGCCACCTGAATTCGAGGGAATGTACCCCTGACATATGCTATCATGCAGAAGACAGGTGGCTCCAAAATCCTTTGAACCAACAGGTAATGGCTAGTCATGGAACAGCAAATACCATAATAATCCTATGATACTTCACTTTATTTTTTGTTTTATAAGTTATTCCCATTAGTTTACCTTTTGCGTGTTGGTTGTCTCATTAATTAAAAGTGATAGAAGAAATCTAAAACCTGAAGTCCAGGCCTGATTTGTTCTATACTCAATGGGAATGACCTGTCAATAGGTGATAATGTATCATTTGAAACCCACTCTCTTAAAACTAACACTAGTATTCTTAAACTTTAATATGAAAAAAAAAAGTAAATTCAGTACATCTTAACCAGGTTTGACTGTAGCTTTTTGTTTCAATGTCCTAACACAAGAGCAGAGCAGCTGGGACAGCAGTGGAGTATATACTAAAGGTGAAGGAGAGAAGCCTTGGTTAAATGTGTGTTTTTATCCTGACTGCTTTCTTGTTTGCCTCCTTCTTCCCCTTTTGAAATTTATTTCATGTTGACTGCTGGGGAGGGGTGCAACTCTTCCTCTGAATTCATGGGTACTTGCTTCTTAAAAGGGCAGGTTGAAAAACATTTCAGAAGGGAAAGAAATGGACGGTTTGAAGTTCAGAAAGGAGTGGTGGGCTGAAATCAAGAATTTTGGAGCAAGCCAAAGACTGCTCACAGATAATAGGTGTACAGATGGGAAGGCTGACATTTATACTGTACTATATGTACCTGGAAATATGAAGAAGCAGAAAAAAAGATTGGGGCCCTCTATGAGAAGTTGGACAACAGCTGTCCAAACTCGGTACTCATTCATGCAACTAATATGACAGCCTCGTTGCTGGCATATCTTGAAACTTTCTCTGACTTCTCATACTAAAAAAGATAAAGAGAAAACACACTTTGTTATTACCTCCCTCACCGGCCAGTGATGTTTTTATGAATGTTGAACTATCTAGGTGTGAATCCTCTTCTAAAAAAAAAACAAACAAGAAACCATTTTGTGCTGTTCTAAAGCCCTGGCTTGGACTTTCTGCCCCTCGCCACTCCCCCCAAAAGAAAAGGTTGCATAAAACACTGAATTCAGCTCTTCTTCTTTTCACAGTGTACTCACATAACACAGAAGGCTGTAACTTTGCCAGAGCTATCATTATACAATGTTGCTAGAAACAGGCATGCTGTGCAGAAGCAAACTGGGAAGAACTTAATTTTTTAACTTGAGACTTGGGGGAAATACCTTCTTTTGGTGAGTTCTGCAGAGTTTATGGAGCCTTTTCCCAATGACAAATCAACAAAACATGAAAAAGAGCATAGCCTCAGGCTCCAGAGAAACATATCAGAATCTCAGCCTGTAAAATTTTGAAGCTAGCTTTGAGCTGTGTACATAGAATATAACCTAATAGGGGGGGAAAAAAAGGTAGTTTCAGTCTACCTTATTTGCAGTAACTTTAAAAAAAAAAAATCAATATTTGGGCTAGCATTAGATGCAGACAATATTTATTTAAGGTAAGATTTTTGAAAAAAAAAGGTCTTATCAAGCAATTAAACACTCCTCACAGAAAAAGCTGAATAATCCACACAATCAGTAATAACAAGGGGAGTATGATACCCTTAGTACTTATATTACCTATCAGTCCAATTGACAAGGGAAAAATTACTTCTCTTCTAACATGTTTAAATCCTTGAAGAACAACAGATAATGTCATGAGAAGTTCAGTGCTATTTGACTGTAAATAGTTCCTTGTTATTCCAGTCAGAAACATTGAAGGAGGGGGGCTCGGCACATACAGGACAATGTTGCTGACTCCATTGCTTTAAGATAGAAACTGGTAGATGAGACCACAGGCCTGTCCAGAACAATAGTTCATCTGCAATTATAGTGTATGATAAATGCTTTTGAAGAAAAGCAAAGAAATCTATCACAGTCTATTTCTAAAATCCACATTAGAGATTAAACACCAAGGCTCTTTTAAAAGTTAATAAATATAACGTGTTCTTACAATTTCGATATTATTATTCAATTAAATGTCTGATCTTTCACTGAATCTTGTTAAAACCTTAGTTTCTGTGATAGTGTATTGTCATAAAGTCTACAATGAGAATATCTGGAATGGGTAATTTGCCTCAGATGACAATGGGCATGGCTGTGAACTGCTTTTTCATCATGAAAGATAACTACACCAGATTGCATTCTGAACACAGCTGAACAGCTTGGACTGGAACATTTTGACTTCACTTTTGTATATACAACCAGATTTAGAAAAAGAATCTTGAGTGAATCTCAAAAATTACATTGCCAGTAAATTAATTTATATCTGTTTATCTAGACACATTTAAGTGCATAGGTATATTTTTTATAAAACTACCTTTTGAAGGAAAGAGAAATCAAATCATTCAGTGTTTTTGGTAACAAATCAAAGACAAGGACATTAGTTCCCTTAATCCTTTCTTGAATGGAAGTTTAGTGCACATTCATTGTTGGCAAGACATTTCATGCAGAGAAAATCTACATCCCAACAGTGCTCATCCAACTGGACAATGAGAGAAAGATGATAGACATTGAGCTAAATTTTTATTGACTTCAAGAGTACCTGCTTGTTTAATTCAGTCAAGAAATCTATCCTCAGCATCTTTTAAATCAAAGCCATTGCAGAAGTCTACCTGTGGTTTTAACTTTGCTAAAATATAGTACTGTCCCTGTGAGGAAAGTGAGTAGATCATGCAGGATTTTAAGGAAGAAAGGTGAGAGCTAGTGTCTAAAGATGTGGCTCCAATTTAGATGTTGCAAATATATGTCCAACTTCAGTCCTGATTTTTTGAGATGACAGAATTAGACAGGAAAGCTGCCTATACTACCATGTCAACAATTTTTTAGCCAACTTTTAATGTCAATCTGTGGTGGGTTGACCCTGGCTGGGTGCCAGGTGCCCACCAAAGCCATTCTATAACTCCCCCGCTTCAGATGGACAGGGGAAAGAAAACATAACAAAGAGCTCACGGGTCGAGACAAAGACAGGGAGAGATCACTCAATCAATTACCGTCACGGGCAAAACAGACTCAACTTGGGGAAAATGAAAATTTATTGCCAATCACCCAGAGTAGGGTAATGAGAAATAAAACCAAATCTCAAAACACCTTCCCTTCACCCCTCCCTTCTTCCAAGGCACAGCTTCACTCCCAGATTCTCTACTTGTCCCCCTCAGCAGCGCAAAGGGACAGGGAATGGGGATCACGATCAGTTCATCACACGTTGTTTCTGCTGCTTCACCCTCCTCAGGGGCAGGACTCCACACACTCATCCCCTGCTCCAGTGTGGGGTCTCTCCCACAGAAGACAGTCCTCCATGGACTTCTCCGACTTGGGTTCTTCCCACGGGATGCAGTTCTTCACTAACTGCTCCAGCATGGGTCCTTCTCATGGCATGCAGTCCTTCAGGCACACACTGCTCCAGCGTGGGTCCCCTGTGGGGTCACAAGTCCTGCCAGAAAACCTGCTCTATGGGCTCCTCTCTCCACAAANGGAACAGACTGCTCCCACGTGGGTCCCCCACAGGGTCACAAGTCCAGCCAGCAAACCTGCTCCAGTGTGGGTCCACAGGTCCTGCCAGGAGCCTGCTTGCTCCAGCGTGAGCTCTCCACAGGGTCACAGCTTCCTTCAGGCACATCCACCTGCTCCAGCATGGGTCCTCCCTGGGCTGCAGGGGGGTATCTTCTCTACCTTGGACCTCCATGGGCTGCAGTGGAACAGCCTGCCTCACCATGGTCTTCACCATGGGCTGCAGGGGAATCTCTGCTCCGGTCTCTGGAGCACCTCTTCCCCTTCCTTCTTCACTGACCTTGGTGTCTGCAGAGTTGTTTCTTTCACAAAGTCTCACTCCTCTCTGTGGTTGCTGCTGGTGTTGTTGTGCAGTTTTTTTCCCCTCTTCTTAAGTACATTATCACAGAGGTGCTACCACTGTTGGTGATTGGCTCAGCCTTGGCCAGTGGCTCTATAGGGGAAACTTCTAGCACCTTCTCACAGAAGCTACCCCTGTAGCCCCATCCCAACCAAAGCCTTGCCACACAAACCCAATACACCATCCATTAAAACCCAATAATACCTCACTTTGTATCATAAAGGGTAGGAGAGGGAATGAGGGAAAGAAACCCCACCAAACCCAAAACTTTTTACCTTAGTCTCTCAGACTGATGCTTTGGCTTACACAGTAAGAAATCCTACCCTATCACATCAGTGGAGACAGTTTTGGTCAGCAACTGAAAGCCTAGAAGAAGTACAGTGAGCCACACATAGCGAATAAAAATACTAGCCAGGGAATTTTATTAGAAAGTTGTCAAAGCCTTGGCACCTAACTCAGGTCTATGTAATTACTTTTCATAGTCATCAAAATACTTGAAGTTCTAAATTCATATGAATATTCAATAGTCAAAGTATTAGGAACTTTTTTTCTTTGAGTTAGACACACAACTGGAAGGAGCCTTTTTAATAATTAAGTTCCTAAACTCATCCAAAAAGCAAAGGTTTTGGTTCTAATCCTGCTCAACCCTAACAGTACTCATATTTCTGACACCTCCATAACTGTGAGACTCCAGGAAAAAAAAAAAGTGTTGGGTCAGCTCTGCAGTCTTCCCTGGAAGTCAAGGGACAGAAGAAATAATAGATTTTAACAATGTAGCCTCAATTCTGGCATTCAAAACAGGTGAAATTTTGTTCTGTATTCTGTGCAAAACAGTTGCTCAGGACTGTTGAATCAATATGTCAACATTGGATGTGTTTTGTGTGGGACTCAACATTGTGTTAACTGTGTGAAGAGGACGTCTTGGCTTTCCAGAGCCTCTAATTCATGTTGAAGCTTGATTTATAGATCTTCAGTGTGGGGCACTTTAGGAACAGTATCTCCAAGTAAGTTCTACCCACATTCAGAAGGTCCTAATAAGATTTCTCTAGTTCAAACAGTGTAGGCTTTTGAGATTGTTTCCTTGGGCTTGGTCATTTAAATTCTTATAGCTACTTATATTCGTATCAGTGAGGCACAAAACCTATACTGCTAGTATGAGCTTCTGGGCTATGGTAACTCAGCTCCATAGTTTTTGAAAGGTCTGGACCACAGGCAGAACATAGCTATCTATATCTGTCTGTTATGTAGATGAACCCTTTTATTTTGTTTGGCCCTGTTAAACACAGACCATGAGTGTTTCAGGTCTTCTAGCATCGATTTTTTAGTTCTACACAAACCTTTTGGGACCCTCCTACTGAGCTTGGTTCCTTTATGACTGTTTTTTACCCTTTATCACCAATATTTTAGTCTGAGATAATTTTTTATTTGCTTATCTAATTGCTTCCCTTGTTTCATTTAACTGTGGTTATGACTTAGGCTTTCAAATACAACCTAATGGATTCTATGAAATAAAACAAAATCTTTTATCATGCATTGTTCATTTTGACCCCACTGTCTGCAGTACACTGGTTTGTTTTTTAATCTCTAAGATTTGCATTCCTGTTAAGTAATGTAGCAAAAATCAGTGAAGAATATAGTAATTATCTTCATTTGAATGCGTATATTAATAACTGACAATTTATTCTTGTTCAGTAGTAGCAAATGAGTATAGCTGCATTAAAACACTGCATTATTGCATTAAATCTGTGATTTTTCACAGAAACTCATTATATCCCTTAGTTTTCCATCTAGAAGGTTTAGATTTATTATTTATGAATTTGATTCTTCCTTCAACATAAAATATTAAGAGTAGTTCTATAAGCCACTGAGGGAAAGAATTCATTTTCATCCATGATGTATACAATAGTAAAAAACCCCAGAAAAGTAAAATAAAACAGTGGCAAAATCTACTTTTTACTTTGAGGGCTGAAAACATTCCTTATTTCTCAGCAAGAGCTTTAAAAAGAAACATATTTAGTTAGTTTTATCTAGCCATTAAATTCTTAAATTGTAAAACAGACTGACAGATAAAAACATTTTTCAAGGTTTCTCTGTTTTCCCACTTCCATTATCAAGGTCATAGAGTGGATTTTGCTGCTGTTTGTCATGCTTCAGAAACACAGCGATTGCCTGATGAATAAAATCAGAAGAATGACAGGTGCATGGATTCGGACCTTCGGAAAGGCAAATGTACTTCATTTAGTAAGGATATCAGCTACTCCCAAGGCTCAGATGACTGGAATGGAATTTGTCTTTGATCCAAAGTAAAGAATTGAGAAGACTTAAAAGCAGCATGCTTCAGTGCTGTTGTGCTGTCTGAAACTGTCACTTGACTCCAGCTCTTCCACATTCACACTAATTGACAAAGATCGTGCAACATTTGACTAGTGTCTCCCTTCCAGTCTACAAAGAAAAGCATTGAACAGCTCTTCTGGATAAATACCTCCTGGTAAAAAGCAAAGCACATTATGGGAAAAGAAGCTCTGACTCCTTTATAGTCCGTGCTATGTGTCTAGCGGCTCCCTTTCTGCTTTATCAAAATTAATTTATCTGCTCACAGAGGTACAAAGGGGCAAACCTTGTAAAAGGATTAGCATAATCATATTCAAATGAAACTCAATTATAGACTTTGGCATTTACAATCAAGTAAATTCAAGGGAAACAAAAATGAGGAGTTAAGTCTAGAGATAGGAGCACAAGGTAGTATCTTCCATTTCTGTCAGTATCAGCGTATGTTAGCCTCACTGGCTGCATCAGCTTAACAGGTAGTGAATAACCAGTGAATGCATTAAACCTTTGGTTATTTCTTGGACTAATTCTTTAAGTAGTCTCAGTGCCAACCTGATGCCCACCGTGCCCACGCAGGCAGCCTGACCCCGTGACACCAAGCTGTTGCACTACACGGCAAAATCAGTGTCACACATTGTCGTGCACTGTCGGTCAGTTCTGCCCCAGTTGCTACAGTTCTGAAAATAAATGCTACTACTGGATGTGCAAACACTTTTGAAAGTAACTGTACATCTTTGGCTTTGCACGGAAGGGCTCGAAGTAGAACAAACTGCAGAGGGCCTGCCTGATCTTGCCCTCATTTTCACATGCCTACAGTTCTGCGGATTCGTAGGGTACCACACTGACATCTCCTTATCTGCACTGTGTCAGAGGGCTATTGATCTAAACAGTATCAATTATGTCAAAAGTAATTATGCACTCATGTAATTATATAAGGAGAGATGCAAGAAAAGAGTTGCAATTAGAAATAAGTTTATAGTAATCTCAATAACTAGCATTATAACAGATTTATTAGTATATATTGTTATTATTAGTATACATTTTGCCACACAGCACTCAAGACTAACCCTCTCTAGTCACAGAAGCCAGTGGCTTAATTATCCTTAGTATACTTAGGGCCAGGATTTCACTTTTTATAACACATTTGATTACTCATTGCCTAAAACATCCTTTCAGGAACATTGAACTAAAGGGTTTATAGCACTATAATTTCAATTATAGTGATAAAATACTGAGACAAGATAGGTCTGAGAAAATATCTAATGCCAAAAATCTGTTATGAACTGTCTTCAGAAAAATAAATTAATAAGAATTTTTATTTTCATTGTATCACGTCTCATAATGCATTTCAAAAAGAAACAAGCTGTTCTATCTGGAGCTCCTCAACTGCCATCAGGTAATTTCAAAAGTGATAAAATATGACATTAATGTAATTAATGCAAGCATTTTGTAAACAAAACAATTAAAAATAAAGCTGAGTATTAGTTAAAATTCATGGTAATCGCAAACCTTCATTAACACTGCACAGCTGAGGACATTAGATAAAAGTCTTAAGAACTGCTTGCTTTTCAATCAAGCCCCTGCTATTGAGTGTTTTGTAAATAGTAATTTATTATCAAGTTGAGGATAGTTCCTAATGTCCTTAAAATTTTAATCTAGCCTGTTTTCCTTAGTTTGTTTTTCTGTTAAATGTAAGAACACAAGAGGTGCTGGCTGTTGAGAAGTGCTATGTTTCAATGGCAGAAGAGAAATATGAAATGGTTGTTATTCCTAAGAAAACTGATAACATCAAAACAGAAGCAATCTTGTTGCCACACTACTTTAGCATAATGAAGACTGGCAGAGCAGCATCTGTTGTGTTTTAGAGCCTGAGTGGAGAGATTTCCCTGCTACCTCTGATTGATACCGGAGATCCATCACTCAGTACAGAGGCTGAGCACAGCTAATGTATTTTACTGGTATCTTATTCTATCCTTATTTGACAAGGCGTAAGACAAACACAGCGACATATGAACATGGTACAAAACTTGAAAGTATGCTCTGTGTTTTATGAGTTTGTGTTCATTTGTCTTTTTTTTTTTTTTCTTCCTAAGAGGGCATGATTATTTAAGAAAAATAAAATAGGACAGTTAAATCATTTTGAATGGGCAGTTTAGCCCTAATCTGTTAGTATCACTCAGCAGTGCATAGTGTTCTCTCCTACATCATACAAGGTACAGCTTCACATGTCTCTCCATCCTCATTTAGACAGCAATCATCTGTGATACTATGTTACAACCCTTAAAGAGTAGCTAGGAGTTTGCCAGAGAAGTTGGAAGTACAAGCATTTCCCAGTCTTGAACAAAACAAATCCAAATTTGGGTAGTACTGCTGCTGCAGAATGCAGACCTCCTCCAAAATGACGAATTCACTTATTTCTGAATTTCACTATCTCTTTTTGGACTCACAGGATGTTTAGGTAGAGAAAGAAGAGAGTGGTGATTTTATTTTGAGAGGTCACACTTATGAGAATGATACTGGAGTACTGCATAAATTCTATGTTTCTACATTATATTGTAAAAAGACAAATAACTTTTGGAAAGAATTCAGAAAAAAATATTCAAGCGAATCAAGAGCTAGGGAAAGCATTATATGTTGAACAACTGAGAGTTCCATCTGCTTGGTTATTTTAGAAGACTTATTTCATAAATCTTTTTGGGGCAAGTGAATGCTAGGTCCCGAAGGGCTTCATAACCTAGAAGGGAAAGGGATTAAAGGAGCAAATAGTAGGAAGCTACAGACAAACAAATTAAAATTAGAAGAATACATTTCAAACTGTGAGAGAGATTAGTTGATGGAAGAAAATCCCAAGAACTACCAAGGGAAGAGCCAGTTCCTCATATTTTTATGTATTTGTATTAAATCTAGGTTCCTTTCTAAAAGAAGACATGCTACAGTCAAACATGCTCTTTGGCAGGGAATTAGGAGGATCTGAGGTGTAAAGCAATTCAGACTAGATTATCTAGCTGCCCATTACAGTTTTAACCTCTATAAAACTAAAAAATATTCAGTTATTGTGTTCCCTTTGGCTCTTCTCACTAGCATTGACAAAGGAGCATTTGCTTGGCTGCCGTTAGATGTTACACTGCATCCAGCAACACACTTCATAACAGAAGAAACGTAAGACCATTTGGTGGTAAGGGGACATCAGTCCAACTATGCAGCTTCTTGTTTAAAATGGATCATCCCCTGGAAGTGATGTGAAGCATGTGAAAAGACAAACTGCTTCTTTCATGTTTCCATGAATGCAGAAGATCTCTCTTGTCTGTCTATTGCCACTGGATTTATGATACAGAACGCATTGAGCTATTGTAGAACCTGTCCTGAGGTAGCAGAAATTATAATTCTTTGGATCTGACAGTTGCTATCTACCGCTATAGTAAATAGCTCCTTTGATATATTCTAAAGTAGAGTACAGCAAGATTTATTCGATGTTTTGAATTACCAGAGAAGCAGATCTGGACTGAGCTGATAAAAGCTCTTTGTTCTATTTCTCTTCGCAGTAAATCACAATACAATACTCAACACAGTAACTATCTTTGATGTCAGCATGTTTTGATTTTTTTCATAAATGTATAGTATGGTAATAATTGCTGAATACACTAATTTGGTCTATCTAATATTTGGTTATAGAGAAAAAACAAATACATCTAATAAAAAAAAACACAAAAAGAAAATCATATTTGATAACTAACACAGCCATTTCACTGCAACAACAACATCAACAACTAATCAGAATGCTAAACTCAGCCTTACCCTAGTTTGAAGTGAGGTAACTGAAGATATTGGAGCTGTAATCATATCAGGCATAGACATGGACATTAATGTCTGATACTACATGATAAAGTAGGTTTTGTGACTGATAGAACGATAATATAGTTGTGCCTACTTCTGTTTCTTATAAACGTTGTGGAAGGTTCTTATATTTGGGTAGTGAGAACATATACAACATTTAAAGGAAAAGCAAGATACATTCAGGTGTTCATGGAACATATTTCATTCCCATCTCAGTGGGATCAACTGTCTTCTGACTGAAACAAAAAACATGTACAGGCAGGAGATGTAGTACTAGAAAGCTATTGAACTGAGTGTGTCCTTGTTACAATGTTTTCTTTGCCTTTCAAAGGGATTTCAATGGTTTATGAGTAAAATGGATAAAAAGAAAAGACCCTAGCCTTGTTGACAATCAAAGCCAACAAGAAGTTAATATATGCTACTGCAGGNCTTTAAAAAGTACTCTGTTCACTTGGCAAGAAGGATTCCATTGGTAAAAACCAGTTGGCAGCATTTCTGTTTTGTTCAACCAGGAACCTGAAGCTATCGAGAAATTGTTATTTATCAGAATATACATGTCCTCTTTTCCAGTTATCTGTATTTATTATACGTAGTTTGATCACATCCATTGTCTGGTAGCATCCATCATGTGCTATGTATACTTTTTCTAAGAGTATATATCACTGCTATCTTGGGCACAAATCATCACTGATACAAAAGGAAAAGCAGAAAGTAAAAAGCTGGAAGGGAAAGCTGGAATGTATAGCATACACTGTGTTCTCTGTTGTTGACTTGAAAATAACTTTAAAGACAAAGAAGATACTAACAGGAAGAAGATACTAAGAATTTCTGTTCTTTTAAGGTAAAAACTTGTAATCAAAGTGAAACCCCACTTGTACACAGAACTTGAAATAAACTCTGATTTTTTTAAGTGAAGTAAAATTAACCTATGTATTAAAATACCATTTTAATTTAATTGTAAGCAACATGCAGATAAGAGAAAGTTAGCAGATCACTGTGGTATTATCTCTTTTGAGGTATGACTTCTATTGGCAACAGTAGTATAACCATTATTGGTATTATATGATTTTTGGTTTTTTGAAAAGTCATAAAATCAATGAACGTTTCCAATATTTATGGTACAGTTTCCATTTAGCATGATGCTTATGAGAACATCAGTTGCAATCATATTTTATCTATAACTGTGATCAGATTTGTTTGCCAATGATACCAAACTAAGCAGGGAAGTAGACACTTTGGAAGGCAGAGACACCCTACAGAAAGACCTGAATAGGCTGGAAGAGTGGGCTAACAAGAACTTTACGAAATTGAGCAAGGACAATGTAAGATCTTGCACCTGGAAAAACATAATCCAGGAGTGCAGCACAGGTTGGGATCTACCTGGCTGGGGAGCAGCTCTGTGGAAAGGGACCTGGGGTCCTGGTGGACAACAAGCTCAATATGAGTGAACAGTGTGCTGCTGCGGCAAAGAAAGCCAACAGGATGCTGGGTTGCGTCAACAACAGGATCACCAGCAGAGATAAAGAAGTTGTTACCCCACACTACCCAGCGCTTGTCAGGCCACACCTGGAATGCTGAGTTCAGTTTTGGTCCCTGCTATACAAAAAAGCTGTGGACAGGCTGGAGAGGCTCCAGAGAAGGGCCACAAAGGTGATGAAAGCACTGGGAGGCCTGTCATATGAGGAAAGGCTGAGAGAACTGGGTTTGTTCAGCCTTAAGCAAAAAAGGCTTAGGGGAGAACTTATCAACATGTTTCAGTGTTTAAAGGATGGCTACAAAGACAATGGAGACTCTCTTTTTACAAGGAGTCACATGGAAAAGACGAGGGGTAATGGCTGCATGTTACTGCTGGGGAGATTCTGACTGGACACAAGAAAAATTTTTCACAATGAGAACAATCAGCCATTGGAATAATCTCCCCAGGGAAGTGGTGGATTCCCCAACATTGGACACTTTTAAGATTCAGCTGGACAGGGTGCTGGGTCATCTTGTCTAGACAGTGCTTTTGCCATGAAAGGTTGGACCAGATGATCCCTGAGGTCCCTTCCAACCTGGTACTCTATGATATATTTTATTTTAAAGTTAATTGAGGTCAGTGTCCCCTTAAAACAGTTGCTGCATACTGTCATTTCTTTGCAAGCACCGAGAGCTATTGAAGAGTCTATTGCCTTTATGCATATTTGCATTCATGCCATTTGTGACAATACAAGTACTTAATGTAATATTTTCTCTTGATCATACATGACAGGCCATGATGGGTTCAGATGACATTGAACACCCCATCTTCTTTGTCACAGAACTGTGCCATTCACAATCAAAGTATTTTTCTTGACACTTGAAAGCATTTTTTTGCAGAGATTATTAAGATATCTGTGTAGTGTAAGATAGGAAGAGACAGGGTTCACAGACATATTTGGCTTCTCTCAGTATAAGCTGAAGTGCAGCACCAAATGCATGAAGATTAGTGTAGTTTTCCATGTTTGTAAGAGTAAGAACTGCCTACAGGCTTGCCACACATGGGAATCCCCTGTCAGTCAAAGGCACCAAGGGAGAGAATGAACCATGAGAAAACCATCCAGACAAAACTTAAGACTTAACTTGCTTACTTGCTACTCTGGAGCATGCCGTGCAGTGACCTTTTTCAAGTGGGTCAGAGGACAAACAACAAATTTTGGTCATGTAAATTCCAGGATAGGAAATACAGGAATAGGTAATCGGGAAAAAAAAGCACCAATTTGTAACCATAACAAAATTGTACTTGGAAGGCAATGCCAGTGGTTGCAAACAATATAAGAAACAGAAAATGTAAAGATTATTGCCTCAAGAATGCTGCTACTTAGAATGCCCAATTTTGCTTTCTGATAAGCATGTTGTAATAATTCATAACAGTCCAGGGTCCACAAGCTGCAGAAGGAGATTGTGTCCTTTTTAGAAGATAAATCAGTGGACAAATTTTGGACTAATGTGTTACCAGTTCTAAGTTTATTTACTGCGTTTACAGTTCCTATTATAGCTTTGAACAAAGATAAAATCAGGCAGGAACAATCCCATCATATTAATCCACAAATTAGGACAAATGACACAATCAGTGAGCTATCAGAACAAAGTTCTTCATTTCTTTAGTATCTCACATGATTTCAAGATAGACAATTTTAAAATCTGCTCAGATATGGGGTTTTTTTGTGCAATGGTTCAAAAAAATAATTAGAAACAGACTTCTCTTACAGTTCAGGGAAACAGGAATTTTCTGCTATGTATCCTGGTATAAGATTGCACTAGAAACACTTGAATCACTTGAAAATAAATAACTTTAAGTTGAAAATAAATACTTTTAAAACTTTTTTTTTTTAAATTATACCCATGAAAAATATAAAGTTTCAATAGTTTTTATCTGGCTCAAAATGCCATAATGCCTTAGCCTTTTTCATCATATTTCACCCAATACAAAATAAAACTAATCTGTCCTGTGCTAGGTAGCTATAACTTCTTGTTTGCACTACATATAGGGACATTAACTAAATTCTAAAAATATGATCTCAAGAGTAATTTTTATTTTGATGATGCTCTCTCCCAAACTCAGTTTATTCCATTGTGGCAATATGAAGCCATAGTTTCTTTTCCCCAAATGTTTGTTATTAATTTTATTATATATTGAAAACTAATTTTCAAAAGTACATTGAAGTACTGTGACAGCCTGGTCTGATTCAGTGTTTACTCTGCTTTGATCAAAAGTGACTACAACTAGTGACCCTCCAGAGTCCCTCCCAACCTGAATGATGCTCTGATTCTATGAGTGATTAATCCTGAAAACCTCTGCAGAGTAAATTAGAACATTATTCCCATACCATTACTCAAGATAAGGAATCCAAAGAGTTAAGTGACTTAGGGTAATAGCAGTCCTTCTCAAAGGCAGGTTTTAGTCCCCAAAGTTTCTACCTGTTCATTCAAAGAGACAACTGTGAAAGACTGAAGGAGTTAATGTCTCAAACATTGTGGTGGGGCAAGTTCTGCTTAATGACTAACTCTGCATAACAACAAACGCTGACTAGCAAGGAACCATAGGTGAAAAGAAGCCCATCATCACCCATCAGCAACAGGAGGGGGAGGGCGTGCTGGAGGGTGCACAGCTCCGGTTCTGTCCTGCTGTTCTGATGTGCTGAACAGGGCAGCTCACCAGGTATGGCAAAAGATCACTTCTGCAGGGAAGGTGAAGCTACTCCCCAAACGAACCCCAAGCCCACAACCAGTGAAACATCTCTCCCCCCC
>VYZV01002389.1:1066-26847 GCA_013401275.1 Pandion haliaetus | reverse complement strand
TTTTTTCTTGTCTATAATCCCTAAACCTCATCCCTTTAGACATAAACCATTGATCAAGTCTGGGACTAGGAGTGGATTCAGCCGCCCCTAGGCTCCTCTCTGAGAAGGAGTCTAGAAAGCAAGGGGGGCCACTCTGAACCTCGTGACTCAACAGGAGGGTTCCCGTTATTGTCTTCCCTGAACCGATTCATAAATAAGCAAGGCCTGTAGTATATGTTTGGTGATGGATGGTTAGCACGTTACACAGATTACTGGCATAGTTTCATGCCAATTTTTCTTGTGAGCATACCAATTTCAGTGGTGATCATGCCAATTCTTGTTGTGAGCAAATAAAAATTGAGTTTTGTGAGTTAAAGGATCCCTGGTGTCATTTCACCTTAATCCTGACCTGGGAATTGGCAAACCTGAGTCATCATCCTGCGAAATTGGGATGTGACAGAAAACAACACACAACGACACTTTAAGAATGTTTTATGTAAAACTCAAAAGAAATTAAGACTATTGCACATGATTACCCAGAAGTTTTGATCTCTACTGAAATGAAACTTTAGAATATGATATGTATTGAACAAGAAGCAATGATAAAAGACTCTTGCAAGGTCAAAGTTCCAAAAAAGTAACTGAAAATATTCAGAGAGACATGGAAACACAGTGAGTTGACATCTTTCCTTTGCTGGAGTTCTGTTCCTAAATTTAGGTTGACTTTCTGTGGCAGAATCTCTGAGAGAAGTAGAAAGGTACACACCTCCTCCTCTCCCTTACAAGATTATCAAACAATCTCAATGATTCCTGCCACAGGAAGATGCTTTCTGATTGGCACAGGGCATGTCAGCAATACCTAATCTAGTGTATACCTGTTTTATTAACATTTTCTTTGTTTGTTTCAGTTTAAGAGCTGTTCTCTATGATCAGTGTAAAATAAACTATGAAGACAAGTAAAGGGGCATGGGATTGCCTGAAATAGTTATGTAGTTATTCTGTATCTGTTGTGAATTGCACATTCAACCACACATTAAAAAAAGGAAAAAGAAATCCTGGTGGTATTTACCAAAAATAGTACATGCACCTCCTCTATTATAGTAGCAAGAAATAAAAGCCCATGATTAGATGTATATAATAACTTACGTGTATCTAAAAATTAAAATTTGTATAAATTATCATGCATATTTATTATACGTAGTTATTATATAAATACATTATAATTTATAAATATGTATAGAATAGTGTATACATAGTACATAGATAAATAATATGTACCCCATAATAAATACCTCAGCGTTTGCCCCAAAGCATACAGAATACATTCTTTGTGATTAACATACATTTATTGCAGGTATTTCGTGTTGTAATACATGTGGACGAGGATTTCTTATCTCTTAAAGTTTTTAATGCAAATTACTGTTTTGCTTCTTGTATTCCTGTATATACCATGTTAAGAGCAGATTCTCTCTAGTCTAAGGGTTAAGCTCCTTAGAAAACAGTTTTTTGGCACTTCTAATTAGTTCTATATTTTTTGGTCATTCTACTGAATGTGGCTGACAGAGGAACCAGATGATTTCTGCTATGTGCTCCTTCAATAATTGTTGAAGTCAGTGATCTTACGGAGACCTTATCCTCATTACTCCAAATGGGGGTCACAATACTGGTTTTCTACACTAAAGATCAGTACTGTACAGTTCAACATCTTAGAAATACTTCTATTCTAATTAGAAATTTGAGGAAATTAAATATATTGAGCCTGAATCTGGTAACATAGGAGGGAATTTGAAGATAATTGGAAGAAGGTAGCAGTGCCACCAAAATATTCTCATTTTAACAAATGCCAATTAAAATCAAAGATATTATAAGCTAAAAGATATTTTTCTTTAAAGTCCAGCAGACTATGATTCTTTGTTGATGAACTTGGCTCAGTACCTAGAAGAAAAACAATCTCCAAATTAGAATAAAGGTATTCTGAACACCTAAAGGAACATATTTACACTCTGTTTCAGTCTAGATATTCAATCCCCACTTAACTAGGATAATGGTTGTGCAAGTTCTTTAGCACAATTTTATGTCATGGTTATATGCAGTTCTTAGCATTAACAGAAGGAAGGGAATATAAACAAAAAGAAGTTAAAACAACAAAATCCATTAATTCCATAATAAGGTATGTCTCCATATCTAAAGGAGAAGTTGTATATGATTGAAAGCAGTGTAATAGCTGGATTGGAGTCAGAAAATTTATATCAGTGCCAAATCAATTACAGGTTGCAGGTGTCCAGGATTAATTAAAATGAATTGCTATAAATCAGGCATGTCTGCCATGAGTGGAGAAAAGCAGAAAAGAAAGTAAAAATTAAAAAGTGATTTTTTTTATAGGGAAATGTTGAAAAAAAATCAGAAAATAAATGCCAGAAAGAAATTAATACATTGTTTGGCAGAGTTTTCATTCTAAAATCTAAAATCCATTTGAAGGTCTCTTCTCAAACTACCTTAAAATGTGCTTCATTTTTAGAAAGGGATTTATACCAAATGACTTTGTTGTATCTGATGTTTATACTTCCTGTGTTTAAGATTAGAGAAAATACAGCTAACAGACATTAAAATAACCTGAATTCTATACTGCACAGACAGAAGCTTCAGTATTGGTAAATAAATATTGATTTATACTTGCAAGTACACAGAAAATAAAATTATATGAACAAATATTTAAGGACCCTAAATGTTAGAAACCATATATAAAAAAATGCTAGTATGTAAATATGTATGAACATTTTTCAATACTATTCTTCTTTGTCATTAAAGATTGTTAATTAGTGAAATCATATAAAACAGACAGTTCAAAGGTCAGAAAAATTGCTGTCCTATAAAAATCCCTACAAAACCATAGAAGTCCAATAATTGAAACAATGCAGTGTGTTTTCCTAAATTTTAGGAAAAGGATTGGACAAAGTCAACTTCTACACCCACAAAGTTCCAAGGACAATGAATTTGCAATACACATGACAGAAGTCAGAGCAATGTTGTTTTCACTGTAATGGGAGACTTTCCAAACTAAAAATATTCATGAAATATATCAGTTTCCAGTGGTTCAAAGATCTGTCTGAACATCCAATATATCGGTCTTGCTTCTTCCTTTCTCTGAAGCTAAATTTAAACTTAAACTGTAACTAAAAACAGACACAAGAAGAGCAGATAAAATTCCAGGAAGATGGAAGAAAGAAAGAGAGAAAAAGCAGAGCTCCATACAAGTGTACATACTCTGCTATAAATACAGTGGGATGAAAAACAGACTATTAGGGAGTGAATAAATCTGATTCTGTAAGCTTGCAGCCATGAATGTGAAGGTCTGTTTGAGTAATTGAGGCAGGAAAGTCACTACAATTTGGAATGCTCTTCAAATAGCAAGATCTTAAGTCTGTGCCCAAGACTCTATGTGGATTTACTCACAGAAAACTGCATTTGGTGTTGAGGTCCTGAAGATGGGATTTGTCTCATCTCAGCTACTTAAGAGTGTTGGGTCTTGTCTAACTACGTGTGTGGTTCTCTCTCCCTATAGAGAGCAGACAGAAATAAGCATATCAGGGGACTATTCACATCACTAGTCTTGGATGGGTATTTTGGGCTGAGTACAGCGCTCTGACCATCTCTTGCTTTACTGCTTACCAAAAGACCAGGTGACTGGCTTAGAAAAAGAACCAATCTTCTGGATTGCTAAAGCCTGGTGTGACTCAAACCCTCAGTCTCTGCTGAGAAAAGGAAAGTAAAACCTGTTTTGCCCAAAATGGAGTGTGAGGCAACGCAAAAGTCAGAGACATCACAGTTCCTCTGCTGACAAAGTCACACCTGCAGGACGCATGGGGACCATTAAGCTCATGAGATTCCTGCTCATTGTAGCCGTTCCTCCACAGACACTCTCCTGCAGTCTGGGCAGAGACTGAGGAGGGTACAATCAAGAAGCTGCTGCTTCTGAATACACAAAGACACTCAAAACTTTATGAAAGGGCCACATAATGTTTGAATGAAAAGCTGGGCTGACAGTGGATGTCAAAATGAATCCCGTGCACTTTCTGATTTTCATAGACTTTTGGTGCTGACCCTTACTAATATTCAAATCAGGAAATGGGAAAAAGTGTATATGTATATATAAAAGCACATAATATGTATGAGTGTGTATGAGTTATGTATGTGTGTATATATATATATATATAATATGCCTAGCATTTTTGATTAAAACAATTGTTGTGCTGTATTTTAGTCTTGGTTGTACATTACTCAGATGGGTGTTACATCAATAAAAACTATTGGGTTTTTTTACATCCTTTGATATTTGGTGAAATGTGTTTTTTTAATTGATAGTTTTTATGAATTCAAAAGGGACACCTAC
This sequence comes from Pandion haliaetus, assembly GCA_013401275.1. Lineage (NCBI taxonomy): Eukaryota > Metazoa > Chordata > Aves > Accipitriformes > Pandionidae > Pandion > Pandion haliaetus. The sequence goes on along the minus strand of VYZV01002389.1, from coordinate 22,478 downwards.
TAGACAGGGCATTTCATCCAAGATAACTGAAACGGAGAAAAACAACAGAAGAGTTTTATGGTGAGGAGAGGAAGGAAATGTCTGTTGTGTGTGGGAGCAGAGGGGGAGAGAAAAAGGCACTGGCGTCAAGAAAATGAGGTGGCACTAGCTATGACACCCCCAACGCTCATGAAAGCATCTCAAAACACAGTGTGGAAACTTGATGTGTTTCTGATTTGCATGCAGGGATGGTACAGGTCTGTAAATTCCCTCTGGCTTTTGCTGTGTGGTACATTACACATGCAGTTCCTTCTGCCTGACAGAAGTGTCAATAAATTTAGTTATCCATGCTATCTTGAAGAGGAGAAGGGGTGAGAAGAAAGCATTGTAAAAGCTACCAAAACTAGTAAGTCTAGTCAAGAAGCTATTAGCAATGAAATTCCTTAGTTACCTGTGCTACAGATCAAGAGCCCAGCTTTTGAACTGGCTTTTCAAGTAAGTTAACTAAAAGCACATACACTCGTAAAGCAAGGGGATGACAGCTGAGAATGTGAGAAATCTGTAAAAGAGATGATGAAGGGAAGACTAACAACTCAACATTACAAAATGCCAGCTAGTAGACAGTCTCAGTGAATTGGTTTAGTGGAGACACAAAATACTAGAAACCTTGTGACCAGGGACATGACTCTGGCCAGTTTGGGGGTTTGTGTACTGTAAAACATCTGTGAGTTTCATTTGCTTCTAGATTACTGGTTTGAAAGAGGAAACATTACATGAGTCAATCCTGGGTACCACAGAGTCTGAGTTATAGCCTCATTTTTCTGCTAGCTTGTTTCACATGGCTCCCATTCACACACTGTTTCTGAGGGCATAATTTGGACTCAGATCCATCCACCAAATCAAAGCTTCTTATTGTTTTTTAGAGGCAACACACACAGAGGCAGATAGATAATAAACCTGCATCGTAGTTACAACCTGCGCCTGAAGATTTTTAATAAAATGTTGCAGACTAAAATGACTGTTCTCATATATCATTAATGTGGTAAACGGCTCCCATGACCCTTCGCCTGTCTATAAATCACAAATTATGAAGATATACCAGGGCAATCAGATCAGTCAGTGGACATTTAATTAAGTGCACAGTTTTTCAAGCTGTTATTTATAAACAAGCAGAAGTAATTTTTCTCCTGCAGTTGAAAATTAGAGTCTAGGTGAAGGTTTAGATTAAGATACTTTTTTCTGGATTATATGTTTAACCAAGAAATGTGCTTACATTATCTCACTGAAAAGATTGCATATCAAATCCTACACTCTTTTATGGACAGTGTTTAGCATTTAAAGAAGATCTGATGAGAGCTTCAGCATGTGTCAGAGTAAATATTTCTGTGGTTTCCATGTGTCATATTTAATATCAGTCTCACTAATACCACTAATAATAATTCAAAGTCTTTCATTATGCTGTGTTTGTGTCTCATGACAAGCAACGTGTCCTGGGAAAAACTGCCAGTGCCAACTTTTCTACACGGAAAACAAGTTTTTCATCTTGACTTTTGGAATTTAAATAATGAATTACATTTCTTCCACAAAGAATGAAACCTGCTGACATAAGCAGCATTTGTTGTACCAACTTGCATCCTCGTCTGGGAACTGCAAGTTTCTAGCACAATGGATGCTAAAAGCATTCATATCAAGCGTGTTATTTGCACGTTTTTGGTAGCTGAATTTTTATAACAAAATTTTCTTGGGAAAGAACAAATGCAATTTTATTTGTTCCTTTCCTTTCCATTCAATTTTTTGCCTTTGTTTGGATTATGAGATAGCCTTTTATGAAATTGCTGATCTCAATTCAGATATTAGTAGACAAAGTTAAAAGACTATATATAGACCAGTCATGTTTATATTCCCAATACCTTTTGGCTAAAAACTAACGAACCCATGAAACGATAAGCAAGGTGGTTGTTCAATATTTGTGATCCTCTGATTTTACCTGAAGTCAATTTTTCACCATCTTTGATCTTCCTCTCCTGACTTTAAATCAATTATATTCATTCAAATGTTACAATTTTTCTCCCTATAGACCTGGGATAGAAACCCCCTGGGATAGTTTCAAATACTAAAAATAATCAGCTTGGATAATACTCAGTCAGACATTTCAGTTTCTTCATCATGTTTTGGGCTCAGCCTATGAAACTTTTCATGGGAAACTGGTATTTCCTAAAAAATGAAAAAGGTGCCAGTTTGCAGTGCTTTAACTGTTTCTCGTTTTGGCCTTCTCTGATGGCAGTTCTTTGCTCATGGTCAGTTTACTGCTAAGAATGTGACAAGAGCAGGAGCTTGTAATTTGTCAAGACTCCTTGAGACTTCTTTTAATTGCTTCAGTAAGTTTAATGCCTATCCACAGAGTCCCTTGTCTAGAATCCTTCCTATTGATCAAAATATTCTATTTGCTAAGTGCAAAATCCAACTTAACATTATATGGATAATAATGCCACAGAGCAATCTATCACAGAGCTCTGCAGAGTGCTGTTAAGAACCTGGGGCATGGATACTCGTGTTTTCAATCATCCTGCTATGAGAATGATAGCAGCTGCAGAGAAATTCCTAAGCTTCCAGAATGTGCATTAAAAGTGTGGCAGCTGTTTTTTTTTCCTAGCAAGGTTTCAACATCATACTAAGGACATTAAGCCAGGATCTAGAATGAGAAGAACCTGCCCTGAACATTTAAGGAGAAAGGAAACTGCTTCTGAAGCCCAGAATCAAGAGCTTTGAAGCAGAATACATTTTCCTGCACTTTGTGTTCACGGAAGAGCCACTTCTTTTGTGGATGAGCTATTCTTGATCAATCTCAACATTCTTTCACCTTTTCCTCCATTTTTTACTTGAAATGTGTATTGTGGAAATATGAATGCAAACTTTGCCATTTGCAATATTACCAGTGAAATGTTTCAGTTGCTTCTGTAATTAAACTGTTAATTTGGTACTATCATGAAGGCTCAGCTAGTTCAATAGATGAAAGCAATTTTGTCATTAAATATTTCCTGTTTCAGATGCTTTTAAGGCACAATTAATTATATAGTTTTGGTACTTTCGTCTACCTGAAAGTATCTGCCTGATTTTCTTTTGGCTTCCACATAAAAGTTAAGCAGAATTTTAAAATAATTATCTGTGTCTAGAGTATCCTTCCCTTCAAATCCTTCTCCAGTCTACCCTCTAGCCATTCTCTTAGCCAAGCACTTCCCAGATGGGGCTAATAGGGCAGTGTGTCTGTCTGCAGCCTCCTTGTTGTAATAAGGTCTGACCCTTCCTTACTGTGCTCATGACATAGTACCAACTGGTACTTTAAGAACTACTAGGAAGCTCCAAACAGAGAGAAATTTAACTGTCAATGTTATGTTCTGATAATGCTTAAGTACTGAAAATTTTAGACATGATATTTAAAAATAAAAAACTTCTCAGAGCTCATTTCTTTCAGTTTGATCAATTACGGAAGTCTGTAAGTCTGAAATGGTTGCAAGAAAAATCAGATTTGGGTTTGGGCAGACATATTCGAAATATTAGCAAACAAGGAAATGCCTCCTAAAATCATGTCACAGTTGGAGACTATAGTGTGGATTGAATAATAAATACTAATCATGGTTAATGCAGTTATTCCTGAACATGATAGACAACTGACTTTTTTCAACATTTTTTTTTCACTGTCTTGATCACTCTGGATACAGGACCTGGGAGCAAAGGCAGAAGCTCAGTGACTTGATTACAGATGAAACCTTGGAAAGCTACTTACTGGACAAAGGACATGAATGTAGAGAAAACTGATTTTTATTAAGTCAAGTGTGCAAAAATTATAAAGAATTTGTATCTCAAGCAAAGGGAGAAACTTATTTGTGGAAAAGGTCTCCAGAACTAAACTGGATAAATAAACAGTTTGAAAATTATCACAGAAATTGGAGAAGAGGCTATGATGGAGGGAAAGGGCAATATACAGAAAGGTAAACTACATTTTACTACACACTGAAAAACAAACGATATATTGCATAGGGAATTAAAGCAGGGAGAAAGAACAGTTGTTGGGATCATTTGAAAGGAAGACAAAATGAAGTCTCTAAATTACAGCACTTTCTCAGTTAATGTCCTTAAATTCATGTTGAATAGAATGGATCAAAGTATAAAAATGAGTGTTACTCTGAATAAAAGAACCCTCAGAGTATAGGAGATAATACCCCAAGTTATCCTTTGGCTTTTCTCAGCTGACCTCACATCACTGAGAAGTTAACCATATGTACTACTAGGGAACATGCCTGGCTCTGAAGAGAAACATGCTGTCCATGAAACGAAAAGCAGCTGAAGACTGGTCCTCTGAAGATGAAGTCAGATGATACATCGAGGTAAACAGAAACATCTTTTTTGTGTATTTACAAAACAGATGAGCTAAAAAGGGGCAGAGGACTTCCTCTCTGCAGTAACCTGGAGAGGAGCTACCAGCAAGGTAGAGTTACCTATTGCTAGGCCATTTGTGCCATCGAGCATTTTGAGACCAAACAGATGACAGGGTGAGAATATGGCGCCACAAGTTCGAGACTTTTGAATATAGGCAATATGCTTTTTATGTGTTCACAAAGCTGTGTGAATGGTAGTACAGTAAATGCTACATAACTGTCATGAAAAAAAGGGCCACAATAGTTCCCATGTGTGAGTTTAATTCCAATGACTTGGTAGAAGTTTGGGTTTTTTTTAATTTTATGTCTTATTTCCTAAAATGATACTCCATTCCTAAAAGCAAATTATCTACATTTAAAAAACCCACAAAAATCAACACACAGTCATAAGCAAAAAGTAACAGACAGACAGGGGTTAAATTAAAATGGCTTAATTACAGAATTGGAAGTTAAATAATTGAGCATATGAATTGCAAACGAACAGTGTTCCCAGTTTTATTATCTGACCTATGTACAGTCAGTTTTATTACACAGTTCTCTATACNAGTGACATTTTTTTCAATAATATTATAAAGCAAATTACATTCAACAGAACAGGAAACTCCTTGCTAAGGAATAAATGGATTTTAATAAATAAGGATTCATTTACTGCTGTAGTTGCAAGTATTTCTTTTTATAGGAGTTTGTATTAGACACAAAGGATTCTCTTCAGTACAAAATCTGTATTATACTTTCCGGTATATGCTTTTATCTGAGTGTTACATGAAAGTGCAGTTGAGCCATAATACAGAAGTCAAACATCAAGCAGGAATGATGTCTTAAAGGAGAAAAGCACATGTGCTTAAATTCAACAGTCTGAATCGCATGAGTCTTTTAGGCAGACATTAGAGTTTAGAAACCACTATGTATTAATGGAATATCAAAGAAGATGTATTGTATCCCTGCGTAGGTATTCAGTGGACAACAAAGAACTATTGTATTGGCCTTGGTCCTGAAAAGGGGCACAGAATGAAAACCCCAAACAAAACAGAACAACACAACTACAATAATACTCTGTGCCTTGCATGCGAAAGTGAGGAAGTGTTGAAAAGCTGATTTAAGACAAAATCACCACTAAGGGGAATATGGTGACAAAAACTTCAACTGATAGACCGTTCTGAATGCTGCACTTAGCTCTTGAAGAGGTAGGAGTTTTAAGTCCCCACAAATACGACTTTTCATCTGAAGGATATTCAGTACAGAGATAAAATATATGGTGCCGTTCCTGGCTAATTGCCATTAAAACCAAGAACAGACAGTGAAAAACAGCATCTCTGTTGTCATATAACCCAGGCAATGTAAACACAGAAGGTCTTTTACTTCCCATGTTTTTACCTAGAAAAAATGTAATAAGTATTATATTCCCATTACAAGGTTGTCAGAGCAAAATTAGTGCATGGTGTGCTCCATGACACAGATTGTTCAGAGCTTGCTGACACATGAAATCAGAATGAGGAGAAATGCTAGAACAAGGAGATAGGCTGAGAAAGATTTATCTGCAGCTACAGAGATGTCAGTCATGAAGTCTGAGCTGTTTAGCATAATTTCTCCTGAATCCACTTAAGGTCTAAGGTAAATTAAAGGTACATTAATGTTAATATTTTTTTAGCTTTTTTATTGGAAAGTTTGCTTACAATACAAGGGATTTCAGTTTCTGAGTTGTAAAATATTCTCTATATATCTGCGTTAAATAGCATGTTATTTTCAATACATCTGTTAGCAGCTTACAAACACATGGCTTTGGCACCTTGTTTTATTTTTCTATAAGAATGTTGGCTGACTTTCTTTTGTAAAGAAAATTAGTCATCTATTACAGATTCTAAAAGAAGATTTTTAACATCTAATTTATGTTCATTATTTAGATTTTTAAAATAACCACAGTAGGGTTTGTGCTGCAGAGAAAATAAAGAATCCTTCAAAGAAATGCCCTGTTTTCTTCAGTTCAACGCCTTTAAAGTCCAAAAACCCTACTCATCAAAAGATAAGCTTTATGCAGAAAGGAAGATTTTTGGGATGGAGAGGAACAATTGGACCCACACCTCAACCACAAGTGAGTCACTGATTATTAAACCATATATGAAGAGAGAAATCCAGGATGATGCATGTCACTGTTGTTACAGTGCAGGGGTTTGAGTCTTCATGCCCTACAGTCTTGATTGGCTCTTCCATCAGCCTGCTACAGAGCAGCCACGACTCTGCAGAAACCTCAGTCCAAGTCCATATACTGCCTGATACAGATTGAAGCTCAAGGTCAAACATGTACCAAAGGTGGTAAACCCTCTCCAGCACTGAGCTATCGCTTGCTTTACAGTAAATGGATTTCTTTCCTGTCCTCCCTGACCAAAGAATTTCAAAGCCTTAGTTTAGCTTGGATTTCTAAGATGGGCTAATTATAAAAGTTGATTTTTTAAAAAAATTATTCTTTAGAAATATGAGGCAGACATGAAATGAGGTGATCAGGAAAGTATTGAGAAAAAAGTAAGTTGAGAGTATGTTCCCATCCCAGATGAAAAAAATACAAACAGGCAATGAAAAAATCAGCTACAGAACAAACACAGTTCCCAAAGCACAGCAAGCAGGAACTAGCTGTTATTGCTATAGTTCCCATCTTCTTTTGAGAGCTCTTTCTGGCATCTTCTGGCAATCTTGTGGCAGCTTGCCATTGTTGATGAGGGTTGTCTTCTGGAGACTTTTGCTTCTGTCGCCTAACAGGAAGGCTTCTCTTGGCTTTTTTCTGGTTAGGGGCAGTTTGTGCTCTCTGTCTTCAGCTGACTGCTGTCAGGCAGTGACCTGAGCACCTCTTCAGCTGGTGCTTGAGACAGCTGTGTAACTGTCAGGCTGGAGTGCCACTAATAAGAGACCTAACAGTTGTTAGTGCAGCAGGCATGCAGACTGTGAGACATCAGGGAGGACAGACAGGAGATTGACAGGGTCTTCTCAGAGACCCTGAAGAGACAAAAGCCCAAACTATGTGAAACAAGAAGAGCAACAGCTATAGGCTACACTCAAAGGAACAGTAGATGGAAACTCTCAAGATGGGGGAGACTGGAAAGGCATGACTTCAGGCCACAACAATCTTTCTAGATCTTGACCTGTAGAACACTTACACCTGTCTTAGTGACAGTCATAATCCCCTGAGAGCAACTGAGGAGGAGGAGGACTCATCAGAGAAGGCATCAAAGCCAGCTGACCCTGGATCAAGCATTTATGTAAAGAGGAAAAGGTGAGTGATCATCACTAGGGTCTTCTTCAGGTGTAGTGGCAAATGAGCTGGTTGCACTGTCTGTTTCAAAAATCTGTAATCAGTGATATAAAATTCAGCTGGTGGCTGGCTACTAGCTGGCATCCCTCATGGACTTCTAGAGGGGCTACAGCTGTTTACCAGTCTTATAAATGACCTGGACAATGGTAAGGAGTGTACTCAGCAGGTTCATAGATGATAACAAATTGAGCGAGTGATAGATATGCTGTAGAGCAGGGTTGTTTAGATGGACCCCAACAGGTAGAGAAATGGGCTGAGACAAACCCTGGGATCTTTAGTAAAGTTTTAAATCTGTAAAAAAATAGCTTTGTATACACAGACTCAGCATGACCAGATAAAAGCAGGTCTGCAGAAAAGGACCTGGGCTCCTGGTTGGCATGAAGCTGAATATGAATCAGCAGTGTGGCCTTGCAGTAAATAAGGTCAACCACCTTCTAAGCTGTATCAGTAAAAATGCAGCTGGCAGGTTGAGAGAGGCAATTCTTCCCCTCTTCTTGGCACTTTCCCTTTTGGGATTGTATCTGAGGCACCGAGTACAAGAAGGACATTGACATACTGGAGTGAGTCCAGAAGAGGGCCACAGAGATGGTCATGTGATGGAAGCACGTGACATAAGAGTAGAGGCCAAGAAATGTTTTATGTTTCAGCCTTGAGAAAAGATGGCTTAAGGGTAGATCTTTTTTTCTGTCTATATCCACCTATTGGAGTGTATTGGGAAGACAGAGCTGGACTTGAAGATGCATAGAATAAGAGTTAAGAAACAAAAATTAGAATATCTGACTAAATATAAGGGAAAAAAAAATACTGTGAAGGTGTCCAAATACTAGAACAAGTTGACCAGAGAGGTTGTAGAATCTCCACCCATGGAAATATTCAAGACTGGACTGGATAACGTCCTGAGAAACCTGATGCAGTTAGTCCTGTTTTGAATGGAGCGTTGGACTAGATGGTTTCTAGAAATCCTCTCCAATCTCAGTTATTCTATGAGAGTCATGCTTTCCAGGAGCACTGCAATGTAATGGAATAATACAAAATACAAGAAAGAAAAGGAAAATAAAGAAAAGATCAATGGAAAAGAAAGTGATATTTTGTTTATAGTAAGTCTTTACTAACTAGCTCCTCATGAATACACATTTTGCTTTGGGCTGATGACTGTGAAAGTCTTTGATTTGTCATTGTTAGTGAAGGATACATTCACAGCAAAGAGGTACCAAAGATGTAGAAAGGAAAGTTTAAAAAAATTGCTGATAAAAAAAGAATAGGAAAGTAAAGGAGTTTCAAAGTTGTGTGTCATTATATCAGGAAAATAGAAGTTGTCAATGAGACAAAAGAAACTCGTGGATGTTCATATCTGTAGATAGAGGGATAAGGAATTATCAAGATAGGCTGAGATTATTTGTAGATTTGTTTGAGCTTTTTCTAGTCTGGCACTTATTTTTTTGCATTTTTTTGGTGGGGGGAGAGCTGTCTTTCGATTTTTACTAGACAAGAAACTTTGAGGAAAGACTCATTAGTTCTTGGATTATGGCAACTTTCCAGCTAAGCTACAGAAAAACTTTTCAGTTCTAAACTCAAAACCATGAAGAGTTAATGTTCTATGGGTGAAAGGGTTTCTTTAAAAAAACAAATATGTGTTATCACTAAGTATATGTCACTTCACCTAGTAGTGACAAATGAACTACACCAGGGGATCATGTAGCTGCTGTACATATTGAACAATAAATAAATTTTTTAAGAGGAAAGGGAAGATGATATGAATTTGCAAAAATACAATGATAAAAATATGAGATTAATGAACAGTCACTAAGCAGTCAAAAGTCAGAGAGATTCCTCTGAATAGTGGTAGTTGTTCTTGCCAAAGAATCAGTAATGAATAAGTCTGAGAATGTTGAAAGAGGTCATTCTTATAAAAATAACAAAAACTTGGAAGTGAAAGGTCTTTCTGCTCTATTGTTTGAGCACCTTGTAAACCTGAAAGGTTTGTGGAAGCTACATCAAACACATAGCAGCTTCAGAAGGTGCACTTTCTGATTCGTATATAATAATACTTCTTTTATACCGTATCACCTTATTATATTGGTACAATACCATATCATCACTTTCCAACAATATTAGACTGTGTAATGAGGGGATTTTATGCATTGTGACCTTAAGTCTTACACATGAAAATAACACACTTTTCTCACAGGTCTTGCTGAGTTTTTAACTAGAAACTGTAAATTTTTAATCCTTTAAGGATGTTTCAATGGCTTTAGCACAGTTAATTTAATGATACTGTGGTAAAATTTAAATTATACATTTCCCAGCTTTAGGCTGATTATATCTGATGCAAACATAGGCAAAGAGATAATAGCCAATGAGCATAATACAAAAAGCATATTACTGACTGTGTACAGAGATGACAGACTATGGCAGCAGGGGAAGAAAAAAACGTATATTATTATATTAGGTTCAGCGAAGTGTTAGTTTTACTAAATATTTTTTAGAAAACTGATAAAAACAGCATATTAATTAACTTGGAAACTATTACATGCTAAAGTTTAAAAACAGAAACTACAGAAATAATTTTCAAAAAGGATCTAGCAAGAGGAAAGTGGAAGGGAAGGGCAAGGTTGAGGACCACTTGTTAAAAGTCTTCTACAAATATCAAATGCCTCAATTATTTGCTCTTACTGGAATGTTTTCTCTTTTTTCAAGGTTAGTCTACTAAACAGAAGTCTCAGTACATTTTTGACCTTCCTGTGTGCATTACACTTATGATTCTTTTCCTTCTGCCTTCCTTTTTTTTTTTTTCTCTGTAGGGACTGTAGCTGTATAGAGTCACTGAAAAGAAAATGAGAAATACAAGAATCTCAGATATGTATGTAGAAAATCTGCCTCCATGGAAGTCACTAACATCAGAGTAGTCTGATTTTCACGGATGCTAGTAATTTGCCATGGCAAAATTGGTGTTATACACAACTATATCATATTAGAAATAGTTTATTTCATAGTGGTAAATGGGTTTACAACTTATTATGAGGTTCACAAAGCCAAGTGCCGGGTCCTGCACTTTAGTCACAACAACCCCATGCAACACTACAGGCTTGGGGAAGAGTGGCTGGGAAGGTGGCTGGAGGAAAAAGACCTGGGGNTGTCCCCCTGTACTCGGCACTGGTGAGGCTGCACCTCAAGTACTGTGTTCAGTTTTGGGCCTCTACAGGAAAGACATGGAGGCGCTGGAGCATGTCCAGAGAAGGGCAATGAAGCTGGTGAGGGGCCTGGAGCACAAGTCTGATGAGGAGTGGCTGAGGGAACTGGGGTTGTTTAGCCTGGAGAAAAGGAGGCCGAAGGGAGACCTTATCGCTCTCTACAGCTACCTGAAGGGAGGTTGTAGTGAGGTGGGTGCTGGTCTCTTCTGTCAGGTGGGTGGTGATAGGATGAGAGGAAATGGCCTCAAGTTGTGGCAGGGGAGGGTTAGACTGGATATTAGGAAAAATTTCTTTACTGAAAGGATTGTCAGGCACTTGAACAGGCTGCCCAGGGAAGTGGTGGAGTCATCATCCCTGGATGTATTCAAAAAGCATGTAGACAAGGCACTTCAGGACATGGTTTAGTTGGCATTGTTGATGGTTGGACTCGATGATTTTAAAGGTCTTTTCCAATCTAAATGATTCTATGAATTTACAAGGAGTGATGGGTCACTTGTGTTGTTTTTCATAAACATTTTGAAATTCTTGCCTCCTCTTTATCATTTATTAAGGAGAAACATTTAAAGTTCTTTTAAATTAACCCCTTGCCCAAAGGAGAACATGAGATTGACAGTGTTAAAGACAAGGAATGTAACTTGTAATCAGTAATAGCATGATACTGATTTGTGATACTAATTGCCATATTACTTAAGTAAAGGAATACCTTGGCTTTCCTTATAGATAAATTGATATAAAATTTTCATAAGTATGATGTTTATTTTTTTCACAGTGAAGCAAATCTGAACGTTGACAACCACAAAGACTGATGTTCTACAGTACTTGAAAATATGCAAAAGTACAAACATGACAGATATCCTGTGTTCTGACCTAAAGTGTCTTCTTTTTTGCTGGATAAGATGTAGTTTCTTTGCCGTATATTGCTTTGAAATACATCGAGACTGCTGGTTGGATAGTAAGTTTATAATAATTATGTATTGAAATCTGTTCGTAGAGTTAGACAGAGGCCTGAAAATCATTGACCTCGAGTTGTTATTTTTTTGTCATTGCTAGGTGGATTAATTCTAGCTTGTTTTTTTCTAGACTAAAGTAATACTTTTTTGTTACTAATCCCATTAAACTGCTGGTTTGCACCATACTTTTTTTTCTAGATATCAAATCACTTGTTTAAGTTTTTGTATACAATTTAATTTTCTGCCAAGCATATCTCACTTTTTTTAAAATATGCATAGATTTATTCTTCTCTGGGAGCAATTAGCATATAAATACTGACAGTTCATGTATTTTCAAGATTGACAGAATGGAGAATGTCAGAATATAATGTGAGAGAAGATGCCAAATGCATCACAAATTCCCTTTAAATTTTGAAATTTAATAATACATTTCATAATATAGCTACAAAGATCACTAAATCTTGATGCAATAGGTGATAATTTGTTGAAAAGCCACCTTAACTAATTTAGATTTATGATAGGTAAGGAAGAATATTCCCTGGGAAGGTGGCTTTCTAGTGCAAAATTAATTTCAGCAGCCCATGTGTAGAAGATCTTTGTAGTCCGCACACAGATCATGGATGCTGACTAGCAGATCTAACAAAATATTGAGCATCACTTAAAATGTAGTTTAGCCCCTTACGAGATACAAATTAAAATATACACTCAAAGTATATGCTCATGTTTTGGAGTCTGACAAGTTTTCTCAATCCAAAAAATCTGAGTTCCTTTCACAAATTTCCCACAATACCTTCAGAATTTCTTTTTTAACATTCTTTCTTCCTAATTTAAAAATAGACTTTAAACATTTTATTGCTATATGGTAACATGTCAGTGAGCGACAGTAATTATTATTTATCTTGTCACTATTTCAGTGTGACTAATTCAGTGATAAGGCCCAGAGATTCTAACTGAGGTAAGACTCTCATGTGTTGCACAACTTCAACAGCGATTATTTCTCTATCAGGAAAATAAATAGGAATACTCCTTTCCTATATTGAAGCCAGCTATCACAGAACTGTTTTCATCCTATTAAATGCTGTTAGCCTTTAAAACATCATGGCAGCACGCAGACAGCCTAGCAGGAAAGGCTTTTGGCATGCACAAACTCCTAAGTTGCCTAAGGACTACTTGAGAACAGCTACCTGATGCAGGCTAAAATCCAGCCAGGGACTAACTGCTCAGAAGCATAGCTGATCGCATCCCAGTGCAATCCCAGGTAACATTATAACCAGCTTTTAATTTACTTGTATAGGTAAATCATCTGCCCTAACTGGTGTACAGCACACATAGGCAGGAAAATGAGACTTGCTTTGTGTGCTGTCCTGGACACTCCTCTTCTGTGAGCAGCTGTCTTGGTCCATGGCCAGTCACTCTAATCCTTCCTGGGCTGCTCTGGCACATGCATATCTGCATCTGTGTGACCAGCTGACAAGGGCAATGATCTAGCAAAAAAATAGCCCAGGTGAAATAAAGGGGCTATTTTTCACCTGAATCAGATTCCTAAATCTTTTCATTGTAAAGCAAAAGGCCTGATACGAGAAAGGAAACTTCAGCAATTTAACTTTGTCACTGAAAACAGACCTGACTGCACCCATAGGTACAGAAAAGCAAATCTCTTGCCTAAGGTCCACAAAGCCAGAAAAGTTTCAGGCATGATCAGTACTGGACTGTTTCTTTCATCATGTTCTCTGTAAGAGAACATGAGTAAGAGTTGTTTAGGAGCATGGCCAAAAACATTGTGTCATCAAAACTCATGTTGGGTAATAAGATCAATTAGTAAAACAGTGCTGCTTTTGAACAAAGATCTTTTTTTGTGAAGGGATGGTCTTGCCATTTGTTTTCACTATTTAGTCAAGATTATCATTGTTTCCCTTTCCTACTTTATAACCAGATCTCTAATTCCCATTATGAACCCAGCACAGCTAAATTAGACCATGATTTATGCAAAAATTGAAAAGAAATTACTTGTGGAACTCTCTCAGGAAGATAAGAGTTTCTGTCATGAAGTTTCTCCTTCTTAATGTCCTCAGCATTTTCTCTCTTCACTACTTTTTGATCATTAAAGTGCCACTTGGGAATCTGGGGATCCGCTGGTAGCATGAAGTTAAGTGTTTAAATTCCTAAGAATTTTAGATGAAGTTTCTATTAAGGACAAATTATGCTGAAAGTCATAGTCTGAAGAGCCTTAAGCAAAGAAAAAGCTTTAGGTGACTGATGACTTGCCATATTCTTCCTGTGTGGTGCACAAACAGGCAGCCATTTATAATAACAGCAGAGAAATGAATCACGGTTAGAATTCATGCAGTTTGCTCAACTGATAATTAGTCGAGTTGTGTAAGCAGATATTCAAGCCATACGCAGAAGTTCAAATTTCTTGTGGTTGTTAGCAACTTAAAAATGTGGAGCTCTTCAGCTTTTTCTTTTCAGCAGGGCTATGGGAGATATATATATATATATATATATAGGATACTTACGGTTCACTAACTGAGAAAAAAAAACAAGAAATGCAGTTGTATAGAAATACCAAAAAAGTAAGGTCATACAGGGTAAGACTCAGCTCCCTAAGTATTAGTGTCTAGTCTGTAGGTGCCTGAAGAGGTCCAAAANNNCAGAGTAATTATGTGAGACTTGCACTCTGCTAACAAAGCTACTAGAGGACAGGGGTGTTATTGTAGGGAACTACATCTCTGGTTTTACACAATTAAATCCTATTTGAATTGAAAATTGGTAGCATATGGTGGAACGCTTCTTCAAACATCAACCCAACAAGTGAAGAAAAGAATGTTTTTCTAAAATAATGTATACTTCAATGCACTGGTATCTAAACATAAATCAAGCGTTATTTCCCTAAAAAGAGTCAGTGAGTGCCTAAATAACTGTATAGCAGTATATGAAGTACTGTATTAAGGAGAAAAAATAGAAAGTATTGTCCTGAATACCATTCCTGGGAAGACAGACTGGGATGTTTCAATTCAAACCATTTAGGATCTTGTAGATAACGATTTCCTTGAATATAACAACAGAATTCATTTGGTAGCCTGTGGGAAACACTATTTGTTAAACTAATTGAAACTCATGAGTGGCCATTTTCTTTGGATATTTAACTGGGGACACAAAGCAAAATCTTCTAACTGTTTAATAATGTGCTGCTATAGTTGGATTAATTCTAAAGATCTTTCTTTATTACCAGGAAGAAAAATTTTTGGTGTTTTCACAAAAAAGTGGAAGGGTAGCAGACTGAGTTACTGTGCTGTCTGTGTGGCTGATCACACAGGTGCATAAAAAGCTTGTGCCAGACACACGTTGAGCCTGGTGCAACTTAGGGACCAACAGAAAAAATGAAAATTACAGTTCAGAGTAATTTTCCATCCACTTTACATATATACTTTCTTTTGCCTTCACAGTGCACAGTTTTCAGTATAAACAATAGTTATATGCTGCAGTTAGATAGAACTGAAATTATTTTGGAAAGCTACCACCACGATTAAAAAGAAAGCATATAAATATACCTCTGCTACATGCAAATATATTTAAAAACATAACACAACCTGCACTAACCAAAGCACTATAAAATACAAATTTCACCTGCAAACTCAAATAATATTTTTTTCTTGTTTCTGCTCTGAAACACACTTCTTTTTCTTTTCTCATTTGATTTTTTTCTTCATAGCAAGTGAGCTATAAAGCCATTAAAATAGGAATTTATAATGGAACCACTGTCAGGTCTTTAAATATAGTAGAATGAAGAGTAAAACTGTAATAAGAACCTGTCAAAACTGAAAATGAAGGAGTCTGAGAGACCAGAAGGAGTCTGAGAGACCAGAAGAATATAAAAACATGTCCATTTCTAAGTTTTTGAATGATGATATTTTTAGATTTAAGTGCTCTATGTGTTTCCACTAATTGCATAGCAAAGTGTGACAGATGAACTATCTAGGCATACAGGACAACTACTGTAGTTCAAAGATTTCGGTATTAACCTGAAGGTAGGTATAAGGCAATAGTCTCAGGTTTCCCTGTGTCTCTGTCTAGCAACACTGTAGCAATCTTATATTAGTATTTGGAATTTAATGTCCTCATACCACATATCTTTCTTCTCTTTCTTTTCTCTGACTTTTCACAGCTGCTGAATGTTAGAGAAACATAAATGAAAGAACACAAAATTATACAAACTTAGGTAAAGGCAAAATTTCAACAGCCTCAATTCAACCCCTTGTGTATTATGTTACGCACATCTTGAATGCTTTGTCCTCTTCAGTGGATTTATTCTTCATTTAGTACCTATAGATGATGATTCTTACTTAATGGGTACTGTTTAGTGTTTTCCTGTTCTTCATAGGTCAATGTGTGGCTTGAAATTTTATATCGACATGACTATAAAGACAGAATTTCCTCATTAATATTTATCCATGTTTTTAATGCCTGATAGTTTCACAAATATTCATGTGTCCCTATTTTCAGTATCCACTAATTTTATTCGTGATATTTAAAGACTGACTGCCAGAGCACTTACTATTAATATCAAGTACTTTGTTGTTCAATGACAGGCTTCTCTATGGCTGCAAATCAGTCCCAATGATGTCAGGTGAGGCACACAGTGAAGCAGACAGTAATTTTGCTACACGGGAATACACAGTGGGCTGGTTGTGTGTGAGTAAGTGACATCTTCATTTTATGAATTTTGGTGGCCAAGCAGGTTTGGAGCAGCTCTGAATGAAGAATTTCATGTGTTATGGAAGAATTGTTGATATTAATTCATTATATGGCCATATTTATTATAGATCAGAGCCTCCGTGCTGATCAACTGATACGCACAGTGATGGGAGGGAGTAAGCAGGCAGAGCCAGACTCCTCTCAGTGGTGCCCAGTGACAGGACAAGAGGCAATGGGCACAAACTGAGATACAGGCAATTCCATTTATATGTCAGTTCCATTTGAACATAAGAATATCTTTATTTTTTACTGTAGGGGTGATTAACTGGAATAGGAACAAGTTTCCCAGATATGCTGTGGTGTCTCCATCCTTGGAGTTACTCAAAACCTGACTGGGCATGACCTTGAGCAAACTGCTCTAGCTGACCCTGCTCTGATCAGGGAGGTTGAATGAGGTGATATTCAAAGGTCCCTGCCACCCTCAGCTGTTCTGTATTTTCTTGATATCATTCAGAGAAAATGGAATAAAAAGTTACAATCAATAAAAAAACCCCACCATGATGTCTACTGCAGGAATAGGGATGTTGAAGTTTGTGTCCTGGCCAAACCCAGGCCAGGCTATTGCATTCAAACTATCTAAAATTCCCTCTGCTGCTTAACCTGCCAAAAGTTGTCTTCACCTTATCTCCAGAACTCCTTCAAACAGAAGTGGAATGCAGGGAACTAATTGCTCCATAGGAAAAATGGCTGAATTGAAGTGGCAGATGGATTATTGTTACCATTTATTTTCCTCACAGAAATGCTTAATATATTTAGGTCCTCAGGCAAAGTTAACCTTGGACCTAGGTGAATGAATATGAGCGATTATTCAATGGCCACAGAGAGACTGGCACTGTTGTTCTGCTCGTGGTGATCTATTGTGAATCTGACCTTCAGAGATGTTAATGTTTTTCTGCAAAGCTTGTTCTGTCATGTGAAGGAGAAAGCTTGGACTATGCCATATGGAAAGGGAGCAGTCAATAAATGCAGAACTATACTACCAATGCATACATATATCTTTAGACATTACTGTATTTCCTTTTTTTAGATTAAATATTAATCTATGTACAAATTGAGATATACAAGAAATATTGATAAAATAAGTATTATTTGAGAAACTTCAAAAGGAAAAGGAACAAAAGCAAAATAAAGCAGCACAGAATTGGCACTATAAAAATCCTACTTCCTCAGTTACCTATTTGTTGGTTAAATTGTGTTATTTTTTTTTTAATTTCTTGGTGGTCTGAATGGAGAAGAAAAAAATAAGGACTGAATAGAACTCTGAGTTTCAAGAGTACCTTTGAATGATTTTATTTTAACTATAATTAATGGATATGTAATGGAAATAATGAGCTAGAGTGAAAATTCAATAGAAGGTTAATGAGAAGAATATTTTAGAAGTAGGAGAAGGAACAAAAACATGTGAGCAAAGACTTATAATGCTTTTTAATACCTATAACTTCTCAAGCATATCTGTTTAAACATCAGCTGTAGTCACTACTACAGGACAATCTAGACAAGAAAGGTAAGTGACTTTAAGAAAGACGTGAAATAGAGATTACAGCTCATGGAGCAATGACTCATGAAAATTTGTGCAGTAGTAAATAATTAGAAAATACCTGCAATTTACAGAAGCCTGAACACAGGAACTGAACGAATTTGTAAAAAATTTTTGTCCAGAATTTAACCATTGACTTTATTAGCATTACTCATGATTTATATTGATGTAACTGACAGCAGATTCCAGTCTATTCTACTGTGTATTACAAAGTTTACTGTCTACATAAAATAATGTTATTAAATATCACTTTTGTTGCCTTCTTTTAACTTGATACATAATTTAAAAAAAATGTTTAATTAGAAACAGGCTTGTGACTGGCTTTCTGATCTGAATAGGTCTGGGTTTAGAAGATGATGCTAAAAAAGTAAATGAGAGTTTGATTACAGATTGGAATATTTAAGAAACTTCACAAAAATGTTTGTTGATCACCATACACTTGCCCAAGGGCCCCTAATTCCACATTCCAACTAAACATTTTATTGCAAATCAAAGCATAAACTTACTTTTAAGACTTGAATCCCAATATAATCCACTTTTCTGTAAAACTGAAGCTGCTTATGAAGTAAAAGATTCAAAAGTTCTTTACAAAATTCTTATGGAATAAAAACCTCAATGTTCAAATCGGTAACCAGAGTACACATTATCACAGGCTGCCATAAATGACACACAGTCATCTATCAGCCTATGAAACAATACAGTCCAGGGGCAAGTGGTTAGTAAAGATAGTTAGAAATTTTAATTATTGTGAGATGACTAATGAAAATATGCAGCTTAAATGTTCTTGTACCTACACAACTCCCATTGCTGTTGTGCTCATGTGTGTTCTAATTTCAAAATAGAAGTATTACAATAGCTTTTTTCCCCCTCCTCTTAACTTTTAGGTGAAAACACCGATTAACTTAGGTTTTTTGAATATATTAACACCTCACTGAGATTATGATATATGAAAGAGTTTTGAATTTTACATGTAGTTCTTGTCAAATTCTGATAGTGATCATTAAATGTCCTGTATCACTAAGCTTCACAGCCTATGCCTTTTTTTTTGGAAGTTTTAATCTTCTGCATAGTAGACGTCCAATACCACATATTTTTTTTCATTAAAATGTGGCTTTTGCAGCAGATCTTGATCTTTACATCTGGTTAATAGAATGAATTCTGAATACTTTGGAATCTTTATTGAATAAGTATGTTTCTATAGGAGTAATTTAATCAAATATAAATCATTTGTGAGCTTGTAACACTCAGAATGATACTTTTTGTCAGCAAATAGTTGTGAATATCCTACTCTTTTTGCACTATCTTACAGACTTGCCACTCATTCAGAACCCAGTTCAAAAGAGCTGTTATAATATACAGAAGCTTTCCAAGTGGAATCAAATGATCTGACTGCTCAGAATAATGATTGCTCACCAGGGAGAGCAAACCTAGCATAGACAGACTGTGAATATGAAGACCTTGAGTTGGATCATCTGTTCAAAGATAAAAACAGACCAAGAGACAGAGCTCATGAAGACTCTTTCCACAGCTATGTTGCCAGGTGAGTGGCTTTAGTCTTTTGAATGAATCTAAAACATTTGAGGCTTTCAGACTGCATTAAATTCCAGGAGCTGGAGTCAAGGTCTGACTGCAGCAAGAACTGTACCCAGCCACAAGTCCCACAGGAACAAACTCAGCCTTGTGCTCAATTACAAACAGAAATGTCACTTCAGGTATTTGTGTNTTCAGGTATTTGTGTCAACCAGCTGTTGGTTGTATGGAGCAACACTAAAGGAGGCAACACAACTTGGAAGACATGGAATAGAAGATAGTAGACCCACTAGTCAAATGGAATTTCTTCTTCTCCATGGCGGAGAAGGTCTCTTTTGTACTGAGACTTTTTTAACAGATATGGCTAAATGGAGCAAATCCGTTTTCTGGGCTGTCAGACTCGGCAAAAATAAAACATAGCATGCCTATGGTACAAGTAGTCTAGAAGAGGAATAAGCTGTGGTAGAAAAGAAAAAAATATATTCTGCTGTTCTATCCTTGCCCTTCCTTATTATTGAATCGGAATGTTTTTTTAAGAAAAAATCTTTGATGGTTCAACATTCTATGCAAATTCATCACATGACAGTTCCTAACTGTTTTTTGCAGGCATTTTTATCAGCAGTCTATGAAGAATGCCTAGCTTTAAAGTATATAGATATGCTCGTCATGTCAGATTAATTCTTTTTTTAAAATGTTTTACACAGTTCCCTTCCAATGGTTCCCTCTCAGAGCACCCAAATCATGGAAACACACATACTACCTCCATTGATTTACACTTCCTTTCCCCAAATCATGATAAGCTTCCTCATCTCCTCTTCAAACAGAGTCTATTATTGTTGTTTAAACCATACTGTATGTAGACACAGAACTGAGTTCCCTTGAAACTGATATTCCCCTCACCCTCAACCTCTATAAACAGTAGATGCAGGGGAACTGCTCTGAATGACACAAGATACTGCCTGAACAGCTGACAAAAATAATTAAGTTGAACACAACCCAAGTCTTTCAAAGCTTTGAAATAGTTCAAACAGCTTTTTATCTTCCGTGTTTCATCATTTGCTGTTCCAGCGTCTGTCAAAATAAGCAAGTATCAAAAGCTGCAAATACCAAAAATGTACCTCCAGATCTTCTTTTTATGAGATTTTAACTTCAGAGTTAGGTTATGTTTGGACAGACATCAAGTAATTACCAAAATGTTTAAGTGGTCTTGGATTAAAATGTGATTTACATGTGATCAGAGACACCATAGTGAGTTTTGTGGAGATGAGAGGAAAAGGTCATGTAGTGAAAACAGTTAACTGTGTAGCTACAGCATAGAGGCATCAGTCTCAGAATATTTGATATTATCAGCACCTTTATAATATTGTTCTGCCGTATCTTGTCAATATGTAAAATACAACTCATACCTGTTAGTAAAATGTTGTATATAATGCTGTTTCACTCTGCCCCTGCCCAAAGAGCCAATATGGCATGAAAATTTACCCATTTTTCCTTCTCAGAACAAAACAAATGACATGAGATGAAGATAAACCCCACCAGAATGAAATGGCTTTTGCAGCTAACGAGGACAGATGCACTCTACTGCTTTCATCAGTATTGCCCAAATGAACAAAAAGGCCTTGCTTTTATCTTTTTGACTAATGGCATACAAGTCAGTTTAAGTGGTTCATTCACATACATTACCAGAAAGAAGATAAGATTTCTCTGTGTACTTAAAGACCATGTGCAGGATG
>VYZV01002388.1:160298-186487 GCA_013401275.1 Pandion haliaetus | reverse complement strand
GGCCTCTGTCGGTGTGTGCCCGTGGGGAAAGGCCCAAAAAAAAAAAAAAAAAAGGCAAAGTGTTATAGGTTGGTGACAAGATGCGGTTTTTTTGCTGGTTGAATTTAAGCTTAAGGTGGCAAACTTTACTCACCCTGTTGCAATCCTGTAGCTGATGTGGAGTGAGCTGGTGGGGTCTCTCTTGTGCCTTGGAGGCAGCTATTTGTATCGTAGTGGCACCCTGGCTTGAGACCAAATCTTAACTACTCCTGCACCTCAGGAGGGGTTTTTCTGTGCTTCCTGGGCTGTGTTTGCAGGGGAAAACTGTATGTTCATGCCATACAAGTAAATGGAAGTTTTCAGCCCTTGTAGCTGTCGATCAGCATTTTTCCAAACTTTCAACTTGTTAGTAAGAAATTCTTCAAAGTCTGCTTAAAACATGGCAAGTATCTAGAGAAAGAGAGCTGTTTAGTAAAAGGTACTGTCTCTGCAAACCATGCTTCTCCTTCCTTAGGTCAATCTGGATGTGTTACACCCTGTAAGATAGCCTGGAAGATACAGAAATTTGCTGTAACAAACCAGTCTTTGCCTGTATTGGCATATATGTAAAAGAGCATTTCCTGGAGCTCTGAAACAACCTGGTTAGCATCTTCTGTTGTCTTTAATATTATTTAATGAGAAGGAATGTACATTCAGCTTTGATGATTAAAATGACAATGATTATTGCATGAATTTGTTAATTATAATGCAATGACTAATTAAATGGAGAAATGGAGAAAAAGGATTCTTGAGCAAGCATGTTCTTTGAGAAACTCCTCTGGTGTTTTTAATTGATAGTACATGCCTAATCTATTCATAGCAGTATCTCATTATTGGTGGGAACAGTCTGGTTTTGATGGAAATTTACTTTCACTACACGTTGCCCTGGTATAATGGAATTGCTTGGTCCTGCAAGTTACTGAAATGAAGACTACCAACTCCTAGAATTACTAGTTTATAATTTTTGCCTATATTAAAAGAGAAACCCCATCTGACCCCAGGTTGCAGCCTCCGTGTTTACTGAGTTCTAGTTTGGGTGTTTACTATAATGACACTCAGCTGAATTTGCATTATAATGAGGGGTTGCTATTTGATTTACATTTCATTTGCTTTTATCTCTCCATCTGAAGTTTTGAGCTTTAACATCAGGCCCCTTGGCTTATGTTAGAAGTTGTCTGACAGATCTAAGGGCCCTTTTTTACTTCTCTGTAGGGATTTTATCTACTGGCCATTGGCACTGGCAGAATTCTTAGCATGAAATTATTATTATTACTTCTGTATCAGCAGAGATTTGTGTGGCACTCTGAAGAATCTGTCAAGATGAAGTCTCTGCTTGTGCAAGCTCACAGCCTGCGGTCCTGATCCTGTTATTTACTCTGCATGGTCCTTTCCTCATGGAAACCAAAGCAGTCAAGAGCAGGACATTGGGACAGTGACACAGGAAGGGAGAAGGTAAGGTTTAGGATAGTACGATTGTTTTGGTAGTTATTGGGTGGGTGTTTTGTTTATCTGAATTATGGATGAAGCCCTAAAGCTTGCTTCTTTTCTACATCACGTTATTTTTAGACTGGTTGGCTAATCAGTACTAGTTACTAGTATCATCAAGAAAAATCAGACCTCAACCAACCATAGACCTGCTTATAAATCATGAAACCTACCGAAAGGAAAGAATTATTAAAGACACTCTATAATTGAAACCATTGGAAGCACACACACACACACACACAGCCCCCGCCCCACAACTGAAATCAAATAACATGAACTGTAGAGCACTGGGTTAATTACTCTGCTGGCAGTCCTGCAGTTCATAAGTGGCTTCTGCATTGCAAATGTAAGAAGCAATCTTTCCGAAATCTGACTTGCTGTTTGATAGCATCTTTAAAAGGAACTCTGACTGTTCTGTCAAAACTTAGTAATCAGCCTACACCATAGTGCCCGAAATTCAGTGACACCATCATGCAAATAGGAAAGCTGGGACATTGGTATTAAGCAGGCATAAATAAGGCAAATAGCTTAGCAATGCAGTGAGTCAACGTCCATCCTAGATGTTGGATTGCAAACTGAATACATGACAACCTGATAAAATGGCTGAAAACTGGAGAGGTACTTTACTGAGAGAAAGTTGTAGCCCAGTTGTGGAAAGTTGACCCACCCTTAAAAACAATGCAGCCTTCTAAAGCTTGCTTCTGATGCTCAAAGTCCTCGTGGTTAGAGCAGATGTTATCTGTTGACTGATGGCTCCATCCTCCTTTTTCTGCTTTGGAGCTAGTATCTGGAAAGGGGAGGGAGATACGCCTGGAAGGAGCTAGTTATGTGGTAGCCGTATATCCAGAAGGTGCGGTCATCAGACTGGTGTGTCCTGCCATCCTCAAGAATCAACGGACTGTCTGGTTCTTGGTGGGAGCTTGAGCTAACCACTTGGGCACCTTGGCTTCTCTGGGCAACTGTGGAAGTGCATGCTGGTAAGTTAAATTGGTTTTCTGAAGGGCACAGAAACCCTGGGATGGAATGTACTGATATTGGGGCAGTGCTCTCCCCATGCTTTTTGTCATAAAATGTGAAGCAGGGAAAACAATTGGCTCCTGTGTAGGAGTCCCTCCCTTCATTTCAGTTGTTTCCAGCATGGTGTTAGGAGACTCTGCCAAGGTCGGGAGCAGTTTTTTCTCTGCTGGGTTGCCCTCAAAATACTGCAGCAGCAGGCCTGATTGATAATATTTGTCATTAGACTGTAGATCTTTTCACAGATGGGTGTCTCCTACCTTGGGCAGCACATTTTCAATAAAACAGTGATCTCACCCTGATTTAAAAGAAAAAAATTAAGAAACAGATTGCAGTCTGACAGAACCAGCAATGGCTCAGATTTGGGATCCTTCATGGCCTTTGCTTTTTTTTAATCTTACTGTTCAAATTCTGCCTCCCCAACTCCTGGTAATGTTGCAGGTGTTTTGTGCTTGGTCTCAGGGGGTGACAACACAAGCTTTGTTGTTGATTGATGTGGCAGGGATTTTGTAAATTCGAAGTGTTTGTAAGTCATCGTAGTATTCGTAGTCACCAAAGTATTTGTAGAGCTTTTGAAGAAATGCTGCTGTAAGACTAATTCACTGGAGCAGCATAGATCTTCATTTTGGGGAACTTAAATGCATTTTCCTTTCTTCTTGGAAGACCACAGTATTTTTGCTGGTATCAAAGAATATCGCCATTATTCATGTGGCTGTTTAGGGCACATGCAGTACAGCTGTGCTCTTGTGAAGCTTCACAGGACTCAGGGACCAAAGACATGGAGCTAATGATTAGCTAGACATACTGTCCTTTGCACCGGGGCCTAATGCAGTCTGCTGCAAATCACCTTTCATTGCCCGTAAGGTGTGAGAGCTGTCATTTATTTCCAGTGGGAAGTGCAAGAACAGAAAGTACTTTGCCATGAGGCAGAGCTTTGTGGGCAGCCTTGCGTGCCTGACCAAGGCTTCTTCCATTGCTTCCCAAAAGAGTTCAGACACTGGGAGTGTAAAAACACTGGCTAAATAGAAATCTGCTGCAGCCAGGACCTTCCAATTTAACATCTTTCAACGAACACCAGAATTCACATACACCAAAGCTCTTTTTTCTATTTAGATCACGGTGTGAAGGTCATACAAAATAATTCATTCGCTGCCCTTTGCTAGGTGTCTTCCAAAGGTGGAGTGCCTGCTTTTTGCTAAGGGGCTTAGCATTTTGGCTTTTCTCTTTTTCCGTGTTGAAAGGTTAACATTTGTATTCTTTTCAGAATACAAAGGAAATGTGTCATCGCAGAGGCATGTAGAGGAGTTAAATTTTCAGGGGTGGCACTGCAGATAGCGTCTGGGCACACAGGTACCGAGGCCTTTGGTCCGACACGATTGGGAACAGGTCATCAGCTCTAGACGCAGGCCTGCCTCCTTGGGACAAGGTAGCGCTCACTGTTCCTGCCAGCCCATCGTGTTGCCGTAGGCATCCATATGACAGTCGCGGAACATGCTGAGGCTGCGGGAGCTTTGTGTGCAGCAGCAATGAAGGACTGGAATCTGCGGGCCTCAGTGTAAACACCAGCTTTTCCCAGCAAAGCCAAGTTTGTCTTAAACTTCCTTCTGGTGGAATTTTTCCCTTTTCCCCTTGCCTCCCTACACCTATCTTTTATAGACCAAGAGGTTTTGCAGTTGTCAAGCTTGGTTGTAAAGCACTGAAAGGAAACTGAGCCCCATGTTCAGGTAGCGTGCCCAGAGACAGGCACTGGGCGAGGGGAAGGCATGGAGAGCCTGCAGAGCCCCATCTGTTTTGGCTTCCCAGGGCCGGTGCCACTAGATGGCAATGTGGTACTCCTGCAGCTGGGACTCCCCTTTTCTTTTCTGTAAAATGTCTTGCTTTTTCTGTATTTATTTCTGCCAAACTGATGATTGCACCCACCACCCCGGCAAGAGAACAGAACAAAATCATTTCATAGAACATTACAGCTGTTGTGCCTTTTTCTTTTCTTTCTTTTTTCCTTTTTTCCCCCCAGTTCTTTGTCCCACAGCAGGGTGCAGAGGTTTAAAAACCTTCTTTCTTAATCGCTCTCCTTCTAAAAACAGAGAAAACACAGCCTCTTGGGAGCAATTAGCTGTGAGAAAAGCATTTCTCAAACAATTGCCAGGAAATATTGTCTTGACCGATATTCCTGATGTAACACTGTCGTTCTCAGTACTGTTATTCTAAGATACTTGACTGCAAAAACAGCAGGGTACAGATCTGTAATGTACGATCTGCAGCTTACCACCTACCTTACCTTTTTATATCCATTTACTTTCAGTCTGTATCCTCCCCACACCCCCTGTGGCTATTCTGTTTAGGAGAGTGAAGAATTATTTGTGACTCTCCTCTTGTGACTAGTGTATCAGGCCAAGGCTGTGACAAGACACGGCTCAAAATTAAGGTTATGCCTCTGCTGCCCAGGTTCCTGATTGAAATTCAGTGGCAGTGTGCTGCAGAGGAGGTCAGGCTGCACGCTTACAGCGATCCCTTCTAGCCTTAAAACCTGGC
The DNA here is from genome assembly GCA_013401275.1 of Pandion haliaetus. Lineage (NCBI taxonomy): Eukaryota > Metazoa > Chordata > Aves > Accipitriformes > Pandionidae > Pandion > Pandion haliaetus. The sequence continues at coordinate 181,438 of VYZV01002388.1, read as the reverse complement.
AGCCCAAGAGTACGTGAGGTTGGCGAAGCCTGAGTTTCAGTGGGAGCAGCTGGAGAGCACGTATACTTGAAGCAGGCAGCAAAGGTACACTGAGACCGGGGTATCGACCCTGAAAGTTCTCCTCCCATCGTTGTATTCATGGAAGATGGACTGGGCTGTAGGGTGGGGAGAGGTTGGAGGAATGGTGGTAAACTTCAGGCGCTAAAAGCCAGCGTTAGCGGTGGCTAGGAACCACTGCTAGCTAGCCAGCTAGCTAGATGTACATGCACACATGCCCATTTGCATACACAGCCATAGCCATTTGTATTGTGCAGTTCAAATTTTATCCCTCCTTACATAAATTCATGGAGATTTGAGAAACGAGCCTCACTCTGTGGGACAGGGTGTGAACTGAAGCACCTTCTGGAAGACAGACAGCAGTGTAATCCTTTCATTCAACCCTGTCTGCAGCTGCTTTTTATAAACTTGGCACAAATACATACTCAGTGAGGCCAGGCCTGTGTAGCTGGAAAATATTTTCCACCATCCAAAAAAACAGAAGATTGGAAAAAGAGCCCAGAAATTGTGCATAACATGGAATGGCCTCGCTTGTGGTTTTTTTCCATGACTTCCTCGGCTCATTTTTCTGCTGCCAATTTTAGAAGCCCATAAGTCATACTTGTTAAACTTTCTCAGTTAAAATGTAACTCTAAGAACAAAGTCATACGATATGTTGCAGCCAAATAATCCTTCCAGAGCCTCTGACGGGAGAAAAGCTACCCTGATCTGGCCAGCTTGCGAACCTGCATGGGCTGCTGTCCCGGGAGAGGCAGGGCTGAGGGGGCAGATTCACAGTGTGAGGCCTGGCTGCGCCGCCCTCCTGAGCGAAGGCTTCTCCATGGACTTCGGCAAGCATTTCTCCCTGCTTTTGCTAGAGTAGTCAGGCCCGTGGGGGGTTATGTTGCAGGATGGTCGTTGCAGAAATTTTAGGTCCTCCTCTAGAATGACTTTAACCAGGAGGCGAAGCAGCAGAGGGAGCGAGAGGAGGGAGCAGAGAGGCTGGCGAGGTCAGGCAACGGAGGGCTGAGGTGCCGTTGTACGAAGGTGCTGCTGCCGTCAGGGTGAAGGAGCTGAGGGGTGAGGAGACAGCAGGTTGCCAAGAATGAAAGTGAATTTGCTGGAGGGTTTGAAGAAGGACATCCTTGCTTCAGTGCGCTGTTAAGCGTTGAATCAATATGGAAGTACTCGCAAGCCAGAAGCAATATTTTTGTTTGCCAGTTTTGCTCTCTTTTGTAAGGTGATTGTGCTTACACTGGGCCCCAGATGGTTGTCTTGAAGTGCCATCCCTTGTCCGGGGTCTGCTCTCTCCCCTCCCACAGAACAAATCCCTGGTCACTGCTGTGGCAGGCAGGGTCGCTCTAAATTTACACTGGGGCAGTAGCCGAGAGCGGGATGTGGCCGTCGGCCCTGCCAGCCGTGGTGCTCCAGCCTGCCTCCTCCCAGGAGCAGCCCCTGCCCCCGGGGCTGGCAGTCCCGGCCTGGGCCCCTGCGACCTGGTGCCTTGGGAAGAAGACGGGGAGTACTGGTCTACCCCCAGGGCTGCCTTGAGCAGCCTCTGTGTCGAGGGCGTACGAGTCTGGCAGGGTGTGAGGGAGCAGAGCAGGCAGAGGAGAGGCGGGTGAGAGGAGGGAGTGGAGCCATGAGGGGCTTCTGGCTCCGCTCACCATTCCAGCCCTGTCTCCCCCTTGTGCTGGGGGCAGAGCAGCGTGGAGAATCTCCCTCTGGAAAAAAATTGTAAAAATAAGAAATTACCTATGTTTTTTTCCTCCTAAATATCAGCTTTTGAGTTTGGTTCTGGCCCTCGGTGTAAACTGGGAGAGTGTCTGGAGGAAGCTGGGGAATCACACTGCTGCCGGGTGGCTGCCAGGAGCGGCGGGCCCCAGAGACCGCCTTTCTGCAGCAGGGCGAAACGCCCTCGCGAAGCCTGTGTGGTCTTCACGGGAAGGGAGGAACTAAGCAAACCCACTGGAAACCAGCGAGGGTGTTGTAATGTTTTTTGGACAGCGGGTTTCAGAAACCAGCGACTGCCTCTCTCTCTCTCTCCCCTGGCAGCCACTTCCCGTGCCATGACATTGAGGGAGGTGGTGGTGACTGATGTAACCGCGGCCAGGGAGAGTCACTTGCCCAATGCACGGAGGCTGGCCGACGGCCAGAGAAGTTTGCTAAGGCCGGGTTTTCTCACAGCGGGCTCCCTGTCCCTGTGTGCATACCTGTAACTGGGCCAGGTGCTTGGCACGGCCGCCTCCCCAGCCGAGTACACGAGGCGACGGAGCTACCCAAGGCAGGAGGAAGAGAAGGAGAAGAAGAAAAGGAAGAAAATCGTGTTCTTGTCCCACGTGAATGCAGACCCGATAATGTCCCTAAGCACGCATTGTTTGTGTCACTATATTGTAATTAACGATGCCTGTTTGCTGAAGCCAGCTGTTCTTTGTGCTAATGGTGGGAGGCGTGGGGGAGAGGGTGAGGAGATGCCTAGTAGTTTTTTTGCTGGATCACCACCTTTAAGTTATTGTGATAGACCTTTAAAAGGATCTCTTTGTGTGAACTGGAATATAATGCTCAGCTGGGCTCTTAAATTCTGGCTCTGTTGAGAAGAGAGATCCTTTCATATCGATTGTCATTTTGTATGCAGTTCAGGCACCGACTTGTGGAAAATCTGGGCCAAGAGAGATATCATTAGGTATTTATGGGGGTTTGGTTGGCTCAGCAGTCAGTTTTTCCATTGTCATGCCATGACAGTAGTGCATTACATACACCCTCAGGAGACATCCTTCTGCTTCCACAACAATAAAGGACTTTTTTCTTTTTCTGACTCATCTTCAGCTTGAAAAAAAAAAAAACAACCACCACCAGTAAATATAATTAGCAACAGGCAGATATACTGTACGTAGCTCTCAGAGCCCATTGGGATAGTTCCTGTTAAAATCTATGCTCGTGGTTGCTCACCCCATGCTTAGACCTCCAGCTGCATTCCTGATTATACTTAGATGTTTTAATGTAGCCTGGTGATGTTGTAGGCTGAAGAGCCATTTCTAGTTTGGATGAAGAGCAGTAATATATTTAATGCTGGGATTGTCTTTCATGCACATACAGGAGCTTTGGCCAGACTCGCCGCTCACAAGGCAGGGGAGTACAAATGGCTGCACTGCGCTGGATGTGAGGTCCACTTAGCTCTTTATCCTGCCTCTTGACGGGCCAACAGCAAATGCTGTGGGAAGGAGGACAAGAAACGGAGCAAGTCTAGACTGATCCTGCCCCAGTGTGCCCTCTTGGCTCCCAGCACAGCTATTCTTGCTCACCAAAGGATGGGGGAAGAGGCAACTATTGCCTTAGTCCTGCTGTTCCCCAGCCTCCTCGGGCCCCCGCTTGTGCAGTGGCCCCTGTTTGCTTTGCTTCCCAGATGTGGCTCCACGTGGGATGGAAAGCAGACCCAGGTCTTCCCTGCTTCGCTTTGGATCCACGTGGTCACGTGAGGGTTTCTGGGTTAAATGTGTCCTGGCCCCCTCAGTATTTCCCTTATGTAAGCACGATGGAGCCAGGAGCAGGTGGCGTGCAGCTGGGCTCTGCTCTCTGCCAGGTGGGTGTTCCCTTACACCGCAAGCCAAAGTCCCCGCCATCCCAGTTAGGGGCTGCTGCCTGTCCCGTGTGTGCCATTGGAGCGCCGCAAGGCCAGGACCCAGCCTTTGGGTCCATATTTCACCTTGGGGTGAAGGCGGACACCAGTCACATGGCTGCGAGCAGGCCAACTGGGAGATTAGTACGGCTTTGTTTATTTATTTATTTTAACCTGTGACTAAGATGAGGGAGTATTTGGATGGGAGCTGCTCCTCCCAGAAAAGTGCTGTTTATATTTCAGTCTCCTGAGCAGAGTCAGTCGGGTCTGAAGTGCTCATAACCCAGTGCTCATAATACCAGCAGTGGTATGTGGGCTCTGCTGGCATGTCCTCACATAACCTGGTGTTCGCGCTGCCGGACAGTATGTGGGCTGGTTGTTTGCTCATCCTGAGTGCAAATGGCCAGAAGTTTTCCTCTGTATTCCTGATTGCTGAGCTCAGAGGGGTGGAGGAGAGGAAGAGCAATCTTTCATCTGAAAGCGGCCAGGCGTTGCATAGGGCCGTACCTGGGGTTATGCTGAGAAAAACGTGACCGTGTGGGTGGGGTGATGGCTCTATAGCCACAGACAGTATTGCAGGGCTCACCTGTGCAGCATGTGTTTAGCACAGTCACTAGTAACACTGGTGTGTGTGTAAGCAAGTCAGTACCTGCTGCCATGTGATCAAAAGGAGAGATGCTTTTAGAAACATGCGAGGGTGGCATGAAAAAACAAGTCAGCTGAAGTATCCTTAGCTTGTAGTGCACCCGTGGGCTAGCAGATACAAGTGAAACAGCACACAGAAACTCCTCAAATATCGAGCTGGTGTTTATTTCCATTATCTCTACCTAATTCCACCTGCGTAAGCTACTTATTTCTTTGAGATCTTGTCAATTCAAGACCTTGGCTGTAGACACACCTAATCTCTGGGGCAGAGCCAGTTCAGCCAACTTTCATGGAAAATGATTTCCCAAAGCGAGGGTCTTGTTCCCTATAGCAGGGCAGAGGGCAATGCAGAGAACTAGCCAAGAAGCATTTAAAGCCTAGGGCTTTAAGTAGCACCTGGCTAGGTGGCTAGTGAACTAAAGATTTATGGGGAAATAGGATTTTGTATTCTTGAGCTAAGGGAAGTCTGGAGAATCCTGTCCCCATATGTCATCAGTTGCTAAAACAAGTCTCCTGGAAACGTAAAAAGTCTGTCTCGCTCCCCTCCTTGCCCTATAGCAATATAAGTAGCACAATTTCATCTGAGTTTTGTGATAAATAAATGAGTAATCCTGCCTCCAAGGCTGTCTGGGACTTCTGCACCACATCCTTGCTCCAGCTTGTACCACAATACAGTATTTTACAATGTCTGGGATGGAGAATATCTATTCTGTGTAGTGAGCTGTAGTAGGTTCACTGGTCACAGCATTGTCTGTGGGGTGAGAAATGAGGCAAGACTCCTCTCAAGCCATCAGTCTTGGGCATTTTCTGTTTTAGCACTCTCTAATTCTTCAGTGAATCGCCTGGAGAGCTAATGACTGGAGTCAGGCCTGTTGGCCTTTGGTCAGCAAACTAAAACCTGTTTTTTTTTCTGAGCTGTTTGTGAACAAGGCATAGGCCGAACCTTCTTTTAAGCTGTCATGGCAAGGGCTAGAAAATAGGAAGAAACCAATGCCAGCTCAAGCGCAGTGTATGCTGAGAGTGGTGCTCTCATTTCCAGCAGGGAGGACTTTGACTTCCTAAACCAGCAGCTCAGCTATGGCAGTGCAGCAGAACCCCTCCCGAGAAAAGGGACTGTGGAAATTTCCCTTGTATTGGTGGTACCTCCTGGTCAGGGCCCAGCAGCTGTGGGACTGCAGGGAAAGTTTGTGTGGTGCTCGCTCATGTGTTTAGTGAAGGGTCTGCAGGCTCCAAGCTGCCTGTGCCCTCATGTTCGTGAGCTTCTTAAACTGTATCTTCAATGGAAAGAACTGGGGGAGAGGAAAAGCGGCTTTCTAACCATGTTGAGGTCGGCCTTTTGTCGGTGAAGAAAGACCTAGACGTTAGTGGTGCTCAGAGGCGCTGGCTGGGCCAGGTTTGATCTTGGGAACACCTATGTAGAGACGGGGTATTTCCCAAGGAGGCAACTGCGTAAAACTGGTGTAAATGAGGCCAGGCTCATGGGGTTCTGTTCTCCAGACAGGAGTTTTATATTGAGCTCAGTGGGAGGCAAAGGTGTGTCAGTCTTTGGGTGGATGGTTTTTTGCTGCTGCTTGAGCACAATGGCGAACCTCGGGGAAGCCTTCCTGAACAAACTGCCTGCCTGCACCTTGTCTGATTTATGTCCCCCTGGCTTGTGCTGATGCACAGCCTGGCATCGGCAAGCTTTCTTGACGCCTAGATCGCTGCTTCCATTTGGTTAAAACATGCAAAGTGTCTTTCGGAGAAAAGGAGTGGGGTTAGGAAAAGGAAGCTGTGCGGGGCTTAGTTTGCATTACTGAATCATGCCAGGCTTGGTTTGGCAATTTCTTCTCTCTAGGCCCAGAGTTTCAGCAGTTTCAGGTTTCAGCGCAGCGCAGCATCAATAAGTCCATTCTTCCAGGAAGGTCAGACCTACTTTCATTCCATGCCTCCCCTTCTCCCTGGGAGAGTAATGCTGTTTAATGGCAACAAGGGCTCAGGGTACAATCTGAGCAGGAGGCAGCACCTTCACTGTTTCTTGTCCTTCTGCAAGCAGGCAGGGACAGCTGTCTCCTTTCCCCACATAACCACTCAAGTGTCCAGCTGCCCCTACAAGGGTTTGGTTGCCTGTACCTCGAGTGGAGGCCAAGGCCAGTTGCTAGCGCTCAGGACCTCCCAGGACCGGCGCTTGGCTTAGTTTTCCCTCTGGCCCCAGCAGCTCAGGAGGAGCCCTGTGCAGTCGGGACAGATTTTGGAGGATGTGCTTTTACTGACAGTGCCTAAGGAAAATTTGAGGTGTTGGATGACAGCGTATTTGTGTCTTAAAGCTGCTCTGTGTTACTGAAGGACAGTTATGGTAATGAATAAATAAATGGACCAAAATAAAATTCAGGAAAGAAAACAGCTCAATGGGAAAGTTACGAATGTAGCCATCAGCCTGGTTTCGTTCATTTTGGGCTGGGTGACAGGCGCAGGCACAGAATTCAGTGACATTCAAATCTTTCTCTACAGGTGAAGGGACACAAAATGGGATCTAATTTGTTCTTCATGGGGCAACACTTTTTGGCTTTTTTTTTTTTTTTTTTTTTTTTTTTTGGCAAGAAACTACAGGTAATTTATGTCAATGTCATCAAAGACACATTCTTGTTACTCTCACAACTGTGACCTTGTATCCAGCTAAAAGAGTTATAGCGGGTAACCAGTGAGATGCTCAGCTTACATCCACAGGGCAGATTTTCCAAGCAGCAGCTATGCTGGCAGGGCTACCTGCCATGCTGTCCGGCCACATTGGTGCCAAGTGATTCTGGGAAAATGCGGGCAGTGATGCCACAGACCAGTAACGACAGAGGTAAATTCCTGGAAGACACCTACCAAGAGCAGCAGGCTGTGGTGTGGCATACCATGGGATGCGCTACTGTAGGGACAACTGAAACATGGGAGGAGGGATCAGACCAGTCACGCTGGCACGTTGCAGTGTCCTGTCCGCATAGCATACAGCAAACTTACTGAACCAGTCATAGAAAATTGGCTGCCTTCGCCGGGAGGAAACAGCTTAGCTGTCACAGCTTTCACTCAGAATTAGCTATGAGCTGGCCAGGCATAAATTGCTTTTAGAGTTGGTTCTGCCAGCTGCTGCATTACCAACAAAGCAAAAATTGTCTGAGGAACAAGGCTCGGGTTCACACGCTTAAACCCTACCTGTCGTAAGGTTGCTAAACTTTTTTCTAGGGCTGATACTACAATATTTACTGTATTTGCATGCTGTCTTTTCTGTTCAACTGCTGCATGATCGTATTATAACTTGTCCTGTTGTCAAGGACTAAACTTGGATCAAACTGCCTAAAGAGATAACTGTGGCCTTGATCGCTCCATGGTGAAACCAGAGTAAATTCCTGGATGCCAAATGAGCTATTCCCTGTTTATTTCGGATTAAACAAGCTTAGAATCTGGCCTTCAGATCATGTTATTTCTCTAATTCAACTGCGTCATATTTATAAATTCATGCAGTGGTCAAAATGATCCAATAAATGCCAGCACACAATCCCAGCACTTGCAAAACATTGAATGTATATATTGGCACTTTTCCTATTTGCTGACTGCAGGACGAATAGGTTTCGTATTGGGACATCAAAGTCTGTTTCAGCAACTGGATGCATGACAAAGCCATGTTATAATCTGGGTACTGATTACGGCATTGAAACATGTTGGCTCAGCATGTGGTAGATTTGGATGCGTAGATAGATCAACTTTTTAGTGGCCTGTGGCTTGATTTCAGCATGGAGAAGGTTGTCAGCATATTTGTGCTAATGAAGGAAACAGCATGGGAAACTCCTTTCCACTGCAGATACAGCCAGAGCTCAGGAAATGTCATTGCGACTCAGTGCTTTTATTAACAGACAGTTTGTCCTGAAGTAGAGAAGCAGCTTTGTGTCTTCACTGTATTTCTAAACTGCGCTGAAGCTTGTTTGGGTCTTGTCCAAGTGTTGTGTTTTTACCTCTTTCCGGAGGATGGATTGAATGGTTAGGTCAGAAACACATTAGGAGAGCGTATTAGCTGTATTTGGGGCTGGCAGTGCAGGGTTAGAGTCTCTGCCTTGATTTGGTTTATTTGTGATGTTGACAGTAGCAGAACACCAAGAAATAAACACAAGTTTGTGCTCATGCTTTGCTCGAAGAACTTCCTTGCTGCTGAAAGTAATGCTTTTGCCCAACAGTAGCTCTTTTTTTTCATTCAGGCAGTGTTTTGGATGTGTTATGCTACTCTTAACATATTCCCATGTTCAAGTTCCCGAGAAGGCAGGCTGAAACATTGCCAAGTCCTTTCTGTTACACTGAGTCAGCTGCTGTGATTTTACCTTTGCTCTTGGTCAAAGTATCACACTCCACTATCTTTTTGTTCTTTTTTTAAACATAAAAAATTGCAATACAAGTGTTTGTTCCATGTGCCTACATTTCCTCCTACTTCAATGACAAAACCAGCACATTACTTTTATTAAGACAGGTACAGCTAGAAGCCCTTGATGTTTTCCCAAGGGATTCACAGCCCAAACATAAAGTACAAACAAAAGTTGGAGAAATTAAGTGTCTTTATTTGCATTTATGAACAGGGAACTGAGGTAACCACAATTAAAGGGGCACTTAATTCCTTCTTATTGAAAGACCAAACAAAGAAGTCTTCAGCGAGGCTAAAAATAGGCCCAGGACCAGCAGGTCTCTGTTCTGCAGAGAGCTCTGAACATGGTGCTGCTCACCAGCTCCAGCAATGCCCAGTCCAGCACACCCATAGTTCCATGTGTCCCTCCACCTGAGCTCAGGCCAGCAGCCTGGGTCTTTGGCAGGACCTTCACTAGGTCAGCACGGTTCTCCTGTTCCCGGTGCAAGGTGCTCCCAGAGCTGCTGGCCTTCTGCCCCCTCTGCTCTAGTAAGAATTTTTGCTGAGTTGACATCTGCAGTGAGGGCTTGTGGTGGCTGCCTGTATTGACCGTTGAAGGCCTCCAGAACAGCTGCTGTGTGTAGGAGGTCATGGCAGACCTTCCCCAAGTGCCAGTCCATGGGAAGAGTTTTGCAGCTCTTACAAGGTGAAGGTGGAGTCAGCTATAACCTGACTTACCTACCCTGGCATTTTGAAGTCTGGTGAAACATGATGCATAATGACACTTACTCTGCCTTTGCAAGTAGCAGGCTGCCTTTATGCCAAAGTGTCTCATCGGTGAACCTCACCTCAATGCGGAGTGCTTATTCAGATGTAACCATGAAAATGAGGGCTGGCTAAATAATACCTCTGACTGAAAGGATCCACTGAAGCTCATTATAATGATCTTAATGACTTCCAATTCAGCTGTGTCTCTGATACCAGAGTGCAAAGGTAATTATGGAAGTGCTAAATACTATTATTATTTGATATTAGTGACAGGGTGGGGGTGAGACCTGGTGAGTCCTTCCCCCACCTGGCCTAGAGAGGAATGAGGGTTGCCCCCTTCCCTCCATTCCTCTCAAGGCCTGGGAAGGAAGGACTGTGCAGGCAGGGTGGAGTCAGGACTCTGCTCCTTCTTCCAGCTGCGGCAACCTTGGCTTTTTCTTTGCCTCCGTGGTGTCAGGAGGTGGCTCCTTTGCACAGCAGGAGCTTTGGTGCATGTGCAGCAAAATGGGAGAAAGGAGAAATGCCTCCGCACCAGCCTTCCTGCTTCCCTCTTGGCAGCAGAGGAAGCAAACATGGTGTCTCTCTCTGTCACCTGCTGCTTTTGCAGGTCTCTCCCTCAGTTTACTCTGTCTCTTCTGTGGCCCTCTGGTACTACCTGTCCTTGCTGGATTTTCCCTTCACACTCTCTCCTTACCTGTTGGAGCTCAGCTGGGGCCCACCAGCACAAGTGCTCCTTGGCTTGCATGGGATTTCTGTTTCCTCTGTCTTGGCAGCTCAGAGTCTGAGGACGAGGAGGGGGCATTCAAACCTGGCTTTTTAGGCGTCTTGGATCAGATGACCTCCTGAGGTCCCTTCCAGCCTCAATTATTCTGTGATTTGGAGGCCCTGGCTCGCTACCGACATTGTTCTAGCCCGGGAAAGTGCTAACCCTTTGACCTGTGGGGTTGTTTTAAGGAAACAGTGATAACTTACAGGGTTAACAGTTTGCTGCCTGACTTTTGTGTAGGGCCCAACAGCCTACATGATCTGTGGGAACGCTCCGTGCTGCCAGAGTCTGTACGGCAAATCCGCAAGCACCGGCCTTGCAGGCCCTCCCGGATCATGGGTGAAATGGTGAGAGCACATTCAATTCGCTCTGCTCACTGACTGTGCCAGCCTGCGCTAGGAGAAACCTGTGCAGCGATGATTCAGACTCAAATGATTAGTTGACCCAAAGGAAAGCTTGATGATACACTGAGGCTGGGACACACCAGCAGTGATTATAAGATGATTCACTGCCTGTGCTCTGCCATTCAAAACATCCTCTGTATTGCACAGGCAGGGCCATTCATGGAGGCTGCAATGAGGAAGTGATATTTGCACCTTTAGCTGCCACCTTCTCACCGAACCTTTCAACCGCTGCCCCTGGCATGGCGCCTGTCTCCCTCTGCTCATGCTGCCACTGGAGAGGTTTGCTGGGAGGGGGGCAGCTCCCTGACACTGCCATGCGACTATGGCCAGGCACCTCCTACTGATAACATCCATCTTCACCCTAAGAGGGTTTGGCCAAAAGCATAGTGCCGCCAGACATCCCAGTGTCCACCCAATGCCATCCTGTGCAGTGTGGAAGCACATTGTTGGACCTTAATGCTAAACTGAGGGGCAGGTGGGAACTCAAGGTCCTTTAATTCTCTGTGCTCCAGCCGTAATTTGCACATCATTCTTCAAAACCCTCATAAAATCTCTGCACTGTCAGAAATGTGGAGCTCACACAGCCCAGACTGCTTCTGTGTTTCTTTTATAGAGGGGCACATAGCCTGCTGTCTCTTTTCATTTCTCATGCTGCTGTCTATACTTTCCTTCTTCCTGTTCCACCCACCTTTTTGTCTTCCTTTCCTCTCCTCCAGATTTTCTCCTGCCGGATACGTGCACTCACATGGTTTCACCAAAGTGGTCTGAGTGCACTGACTACACTTTCCAAAGTGCTGATATTACTGCATGCAGAGCAGGGAAGTCCTCAGCACCTGGGAAGTACCATTTTTCCTGACCCAGGAACTGATACTGCTTGTGGCAGTTTGCTGGAGGCACTGGTAAGATCTGAGGCACGGAAAGTTTACTCATGTTGGCTGGGACTCACAAACGTGTTGGGGCTAATAACACACATGGCTTGTATTGTGCTTTCCCTGAAGCTAAGTTGAGCAACATGTTAGTTAACAAGTTAGGCATTACTTGGAGCTCCTAAACCTCGTGTTTTGCCAGTGACAAAGTTGCAAACTTGTAGTACAATGCTCCTGACGTTTTCTGTGTAGTGTAATGGCCAAGCTCCAGCGGAGCTGTGCTCCATCCTCTTCGTCTTACAGTTCTGCCTGGACTTTTTTCAAATTTAAGTCTTCAGCTGTCATGCACTCTTGCCAGCTAGCCTATATATCTGAATAACTAGGTGAATTATCTCTGGAAAATAATCTGTCTGATGAATTTAGCCCTTTCTTCCTATGAGTGAACTGTCTTCAAACTGTCTTTCAAATGTATTTTATGTGCAGTAGTATTATTTGTGCTTTGTCTAAGCGTGTGCTAGCTATGGATTCTCTGTGTGCTCTTGGATATAACTGTGGTTTTAAGTACCCACTGCTGGTTATTCATAGCGCACATTTAGTCATTTAACAAACATGGTATTAGTTCTGCTCTCTAAGTGGATGACTAACACTCTTATAAATAGGAGGAATGTGATCTGAAAGGTCACGTGATTGTTCCCAGTGTGAACATATCCCCAAACTATGAGACTTCTCATTCCAGGAGCATGCTTGCAAAAAAAGAAAATGCTCATTATTAGGAGGAAGAAAAAGGGTTGAAAACCCATTCAAACAATTTCTCTGCTATAACTCAAACAATTTGCAATTGTTTGTTGAGTTTTGCATTGCAAAAGGTTTTTGCAATGTTTGCTCTTCTCTGCAGTCTCTCCTGACCTGCTTGGGAACATAGGAACTGCCCTCTTGGAACAGTCCTGATCTCTCCTGTGCCAGTGCCCTCCCTTGGAACATAACAGCATCTGAATGTTTCTTAAGTAGATATAACTTTCTTCCTAACCTCTTTCGCATCCCATTGGAAAGCAAGACAACGCCTAACACTGGATTCCAAAGGAGGTGAGAAGGGTGCACAGTACAGGTTTCTGCACTGCCTGTAAACCAACAGCTTTCCTCAGCTCACTACTGTGGAGAGAAGACGCTGTGCTTCCCAGGTGGTAGAGGAGGAACTGGGGGTGCTGCCTCTGAGGTGGGGTGCTTGCTAGTGCAGCCTCCCGAGAGGTCGGGTTTCTCTGTTGGAGAATGCTGGAGGTAAAACACAGCAGATCAGCTGTGCAGGCACCCTCGTCTTTTCATTTCTATCAAATGAAAACAAAATAACTGAATGCCGCTGCTCTCCTGCCATTGCAAGGCTGGGTTTATATTCACAGGAATACAAGGCTAAGGAAGGGAGGACTGGTGGTCTCAGGACATCCAGCTTCATTTCATGGCTGTGCCACAGACTGGCTAAGGGTATATCCATAGCACATGCTTAGCCCCGGTTCGAGCCCAGTCTGTCTTCACGCGCTGCCTGTTTGGGCAATTAAAGTCCTCGGCTGGCCTGCGGCACCCCCTTGGTCAGGTCTGAGGCCTCTCTTGACTGGAGCAGTGAGGGGAGGGCCGTCATGCTGAGGCTGGGGCAGGAAGGTCCCGCGGAGGCCACGTGCCAGGGGTTGGGCTGCTGCTGCTGCCACAGTGATGCCAGCCAGAGAGTCACCTCTTCTGCTTGCTGTGGTGTGAAGTCAATGTGAAGCCCTTCCAGTGGAGAAACAGGCAACCGAGGCACCATCTTCCCCTCTGTCTACAACTCAGGTGTGCCCAGGCGCTCACCTGCTGGGCTTTGGGCTGGTGGAGCAAAGCAGGGTGAGATGCTCCTGGGGACAGGTTCAACTCCCAGCTGGGAGGTGGCACTGGCTGCATCAACACTTCTCCGCTCAGCCCCTTCTGTGTCAGTTGTGATGGTTTAAGCCACCTGAAGCTGAAGTTAGTTTGACTTTGCACTGGGACAAAGTGGAGGAGAGGACTTGCACGGCTGGCTCGGAGATGCGTCCTGATCAAAATGGAGGCAGGTATGCTGGGTTGCTGGCCAAAGCCCGAGGCACAAGCCTGGGTGACATGTCGCTATGTCTGTGCTAATAAACAGGGCACGGGCAGGAGCTGCGCTCTGCTTTGTGGCCGAGTAACGCTGCCTGGCCATGGTGTGACAGATAAACCCTCTTGCCCTCCAAAACCATGTGGCCACATACAGACTACCTATCGGGAACAGTCCTGGCCCATGCTAACTCCTGGACCGTGCTTGGGAACGGTTTGGGGGAGCGTTGGTTGGCCTGGGCCAAAACCGTACCCGAGACCGCACTAAGCTGGAGGGATGGATGGTTGAGCTCCCCAACTTGTGCCCTGATTCACTGGCTTCATTTTCTGCTCTAGATGCTGCCAGTCTGGCTGGTGTCAGGCAAGTTACCTAATGTGTGATAGAGAGGACTCTTCCAGCTTCATTTCTAGCCTTTGTCCCTTTGTGCATGCTTACCTACAGAGTAGTGAGACTGCCAGAAATGGATACATTGGGAAACTGGGGTGTGGTACATGTGAAAGTCCAAATTCACTGCAGCTTGTTTATAGAAATTTGATTCAGTGAAGAGTTGGGCCTATGGTATACACACACCATAAAGATGGTATTCCCAGCTCACAGATCCATCGTGATTTGGTCCATCCTTATTATACAGTTACAGAAATGCATTAGCATTAAAATACGTGGGCTAAAAGCAGTCAGTTGTGTCCTATGTTCTCCTCCTGCCAGCCTTTGTCTTGACCTTAGGTTGCAGATTAGAAGGGACAGCTGAAGATCTGGGTCCCCCCAAGCAGTCTATACACAGTCAAGAAGTCCCAGAGATTTGACAGACTATACGTGATGTTTCTTTCTGAGCACAAGAACATGTTTCCTAGCTTCAGCAGTCTCAGAGGTTTGATTTCAGTGGAAGATAGTATATATAAATGATACTTGATTGAGAAGTGTGTATGCAGGGCTTATGAAACAGTCTGCATGTCTGCATGTGTGTGCATTAAAATAACAGGGCAAAGGTGACTGCAATATATTATTTACCTGCTGGCTTAGATTTATCTGCCTGCCTTAGTGACTCCTGGCTCTTGTCTCTCCAGTTTTGTTTCTAGAGAAAATTTCGGTGTGAAGAACTGTGTTTGAGGGTGCTTTCCTACGGCTTGCTTTGGGGGGCTGAGTGGTACATTTAAACTGAAATAAAATGTTCCACTCGGGTTATTTTGGGTGTGCTGACATTTGCTTGCTTGTGGGTGCATCTGGATTTCTCCTCTCCCTTGGTCAGTAGCAGAAGCATTTTTCTCTTTGATGGCAAGTAGGTGGTAGTGGTGGGGCAGGTCTTGTTTGTGGCTATTGGCCAGCTGACAGTGGACAGTGAAAAAAACACAGAAAAAGACAGGAAAAAAGGAAAGGATAGTGTAATTACACCTGATAAGGATCAGCATGGCACTACATGTTCTATATACATATTTGAAACCTACACACATAAACACATAAAAGAAAACATTCAAGATGTGCAATCAGGTTCTTCCACAGAACAGCTACAATTACATAAAGAAACAAAGAAGGATTTTTTTATACTGTGGTGCTGGCAGTCAGAGCCTCCCCTCTGACTGTGCCTGAGAGAAGAATGTGTTAAGTGTGAGCAGAATAAATGATCTGTTCGTAACCAGCATGGCAGACACCTGTGTAGCACCTCACTGCAGCACCTTCCTGTGCCGGTTGGGTGCCAGAGGCAGGCATCACGGCTAGTCAAAAGCAAACCTAGTTGCAATGGATCTTCAGCAAGGTCCTCAGAGGTGACTGTCGGAAAAATGCACCTATGTGTTCCAGATAGATCCTTTTTTTCAGCACTGTTCAAATCTTGCTCTCTACACTTGGACAAACGCAGACCTGGTTTTGCATGTTGTGGGGCAGCTGCAATTCTGAACAGGAGCCATTTTGCAAAGGGGGAAGGAACAGCACCTACCCTACTCTAGAGCTGTCACCTCTCTCTTGGTGTGCAAGAAAACCAGAAAGCAAGCCCCCCCAGCTTTCTCCTTTTCCACGGTGACACAACAGAACAAAACAGGATTTCCTTCGAAGCAGTAACAGGACAGGCTTTGCAGCATTCTTAAAGGGGTGAATTTAGATGCCAGAGAGTGGAATTTCCAAATGCATTTCCCTTCCTACACCTTTTCTTTCTCATCTCCATAAATCTGTGTCAGTTTTTAAAGAACCTATTTTGGGGGGAGGGAAAGGGGACAGAACAAGTGATGAGCTATTCAGAGCTAAAATAAGAGATTCACGCTGCCAGAGGTAAGACGGTAGAAAAATGTGTCAGTGTAGCAGATGATAGTTCTCCTCTCTTAATGCCTCTCCTGAAGCACCAAGGTGTACGTGTTTCTCAAAGGGGCTGTACATCTCAGAGGTAGTCTATGAACTGCATGTTGAAATGGTTGCCATGGCAGTAACTAAGTTAGAAAACGTGATTAGCCAGAGTTGGCCTAAATAGCTGAAGGGAAGGAAAAAAGAAAGAAAGGGAAAAAAAGGCCAAGGACTTTCTGTTATTTCTAGTACAGATCCATCAGCATTAGACCCTGCCAGGAAGGGGAAGTGGCGCTGATGGAGAGGAGCTTGCAGGAGCGTGCTCCGCACCCTAGCCCCAGCTGGGGTACCACCAGCAGCACGCACTGCGGGGGGACCTTCGCCCCCTTACAACGTGCCGGCACGGCAGCTGCGCTCCAGGGAGCGGCTGTTAGTACAGACCAGTCCTGTTTGTGTTGATTCAGTGAAATGGCACTTCTCCAGAGTCGGAGGCGAGGCCAGGGCACTGCTCGGCCTTCAGCGACCCAGAGAGCACGGTCACAATGCTCTCCTGGCTGATGTGGGGCATAGCCACATTAGAAAGTGGGGGGCTGGTCTGCAGAGAAGTCGCAAGGCTTGCCCCCAGTGACACAGAGGGCTGCTAGCCTGGGTGGGGTGTTAATTGGAGAACTCCCTGTCCCTAGAGCCATTCCAGTTCTTCTAGCCCACTAACCTACGTCTGCTTGAAGCAAGCCTCTGAAAGGTATCCCATCTTCATCTGGAGCCTGAGAATTGGAGAACACAGCCCTTTTTGTTAATTCGTTGCAGTGGTTAATCACACTTGCTTGTTAAAAAAAATAATTGCACTTCATATCTAATTTAAATGTGTATGGTATTAGCGTTCAGCCTCTGGTGCATGCTGTGTTCCTCTCTGCTATATTTAAAAAAAAATAATCACTTCTTGAGACCCTGTGGGTTTTTATTGTGAAGGTTTCTTATGCACTAGAGTCGCTTTCAAGCTTGTTTTTCAAGAACTGAAGAAGCAGAATTCTTTCTCTCAAAGGGCTTTCTTTTAGCTCTTCTCAGGGAAAAGGGGAAGACTGGGAGACTAAGTTGAAGACGTCTCAGTACCAGGTCTGGATGGAAAAACATCCTCGCTAGGAGCTGTAGAGTGCCACATTAGGGGCCAGATGCCCAGTGTAAAATCAACAGAAGAGATTTATGCAAGCTGTGAGTATGCAGGTAGGTGTTTGCAGGAGCAGAACCTGTTAGCCTGATTCTCTTCTCTCATAGCTTTCTAAAATAGAGAAGTTTAATTTACATTAGCCTGGAGTGCTTCTGCTTCTTAGTCCGTTGATTGAGGTAAAATGAATCTACTCAGGCCAACCCATAACATTTGACCACTTACCAAGGATATTGTTCTCCGCTCCTGTCCTAAGGGGTCTGTAGGTTCCTCCTTTAAGAGGAGTACAGACCAGCAGTACTTACTGTGGTTAATGGGCGTCTGTTTTGGCTGGCAGAGCTGGGGTGAGAGAGGTCATATGGCCTGCACTTCAGGAGGAAGAAAAGAAAAACCGACAAGACACCTATTTGCCCCGCATATCAGGTTGGCTTTTGCCGTTATTTGCAGGAATCTGTTCCACTTCTTGCACCTCCTAAATCCTTGTCCTCCACATTTGAGAGCTGGGACTGTCTTCTTTGGCACCAAGTTAACGATACGTTTTTTAGCATGAGCAGCCATTCATATTTTACATTAGTGTTCCTCTCTGCTCCTTTCAAGCAATAATCATAAATATCAGCTTTCATTCCTAGAGCGCCTTTCATCCCAGGGGCTCCCAAAGCACTTTCCAAGCTTAACAAGTTTATTGTAGAGTACTCCTTCAGAAAGGGTGAAACTTGCTTCCCATTAAAGCCTGATTTTGGGAAGAAAACCCCCAAATTATAATGTCTTCAATACACAAGGGAGCCTTTGCAGCTGTTATTTACTGTACGTGTTCCCTTACCAAAAAAGACTGCTTCTTGCTCCTCCACCCCTCCATCTTCCCCAGCTTAATCCACCAGTGCTCAGTTACCTGGGGGGAGAAGAGTGCAAGTAATGAGAGATGATCGTCCCCTGCGATCTGAGGAAGTGCTTTTTTCTGGAATCCTATTGCTGCCCTCAACAGTTTCTTCTGGCAACTCCATTTCCATCCAGTCTATTTTCTCTTTATCGGGGCAAACGTCCTAGGGCAGAGTTGAATGTCCTGTGGCTTTAACCAGAGAGGTCACCATCCATGGTTGGGCTATGCTAAGGATCATGTGAGAAACCATAGTCCTCTTCAGGACAAAGTCAGCTGGCCTAATTTAAGTCACATTCCTCTGCAATCAAAGCAAAGCTGGTTGCTTTGCACTAAAATGAATCACAACCTTTCAAATGGTCCTTTATTTCGCTCATCTGTGGGAGCAGTAAGCCCAGAAGAGAAGATTGTTGCCGGTAATTTCTGAACTGAAGAATTTGTTTCCTAATGAATCATATGATTAATTTTAGGTCAGCTTGAGTCTGACCAGTGTCAATTTGTTTTCACTGATTTCAGGAGGACTCAGTATGGTGGCACCTGTCCATCTCAAGACGCACAGGGTTGTCTTCCATGCCAGCTGTGTGGGAAACTGCTTGGCTGAGAGAGGCCCAAGTGAGGCACACGAACTCCCATTGCTTCTCCAAGGACACACTGAGAGCCTGTGATAGAAGGGGGAACAAAAGGAAGGGGGAACCTATCTCTGGTTCAGTGCTTCAACCACACAAATGTAATTTATCGATACAGATAGCTTTAGATGAAAGATACATCAAAGCATATTTTTGGCTGCTGCCTTCAGAGGTAGTACTAAATCTCCTGGGGGAATGCAAGCAGTGAGATATGATCCAAGTATCAAAATCCCCATCTTCTTACTGTCTCTCCTCCTCTTTCACACTGGTCGGGTTCACAGGGAAGGCCTTTCTTGGGGTTGTTATGTCATCTATTCCCATCAGTAGATTTTGGTTCAGAAATGCACTTTTGTTCTTTTCCAACAAAATGCTGCCTATTTCAACACTAACTTTGAAGATCTGTAAATTGGCAAAGGATCCAAAAAGAATAATGAACCAGCAGTTATTGTTTACATTGGCCACCTTGTATAACTGCTGATATTAGCATTTCTGAAAGGATTCATTCATCACTGAACAAAGGTTTGTACCTGTGAGTAAGAGCTTGCTTGGGAGGGCCTGTGTGCCTCCTTTCCTCTATCAACAAAGCTTACAAATGTCAAGAGATGGTTTTGCAATGGATGTTAATGCATACCTATTATTTCAGGATGAGAATAACCCACTGAAAATATTCCATGCCTATTTCTGATGGTGTAATGAAAGCAGCAGTAAATTTAAAGAAAATCTTGCTTATTTTCATNNTATATATATATATATTTATATATAAAGTGGCGCTCTCGGGCTTTTTTTAAAACTAAAATCCTGTGATACAACCTCAAGCCCAGTGATTAGTTCTCATGTCATGGAAAATCAAGTAGACCTGCACTAGAAAGAACAATGGCTGTTGAAAACATTTTGCCCTTTCCAGACTATGATCTCTTCTGGGGCTGTCAGCAAAGTAAACATATTTTTATGAAGTACCCCTAAGTCTTCCTTATCTCCTGCTGTTTGTCACACTTGTTGCAATTTGCCTTAAATTAGTTGCCGTCACACCAAGGTACATGATGCTGTTTTGCTTAAAAAAAGCGGTTTGTATGTTCTGCACTAGCTCAGCTGGCATGCCACGGGCCATGGCCCAGAGGTGGAAGAGGTCCTCTGCACAGCCAGCAGCCAGCGTTTGTTCCATCCTCATACGGCGGGTCAGGGGTCCCTCAGCAATGGAGGACACATAACAACAGCATTTGCGTGGGAGGCAAAAGTGTTCAGTCTCTGTGCGATGCCTGCGTTTTGACTAGGATTCCTTGGGATTCTGTAGGATTAAGATCAAACTCTTTTTCAGGCATGTTATTATGTTATAACCTCTAATATACCATTTTTCTTTTAACCTTTTGACTGTTTCACTTTTAGGCTGGAAGCAGCTGAGGGCTAGGGCTCTTCCTGGGCACTCACACAGCTCCTGGCACAGTACGGCTTCAGTTCTGGCAGGCGACTTAGGCCATTGCCGCAATCCGAATGCACATTTTTAAAAAAAAACCTGAAATGCCTGGAACCTGCTTGCAAGTGCCCCTTTCGTGCAAAAGATGCTTTGCGAGCAGTGTGTTTATAAAGCAGAGGAAGTAAACAAGCGTGAATGAAATGAGAGACCAATGATCAGCCCGCTGCCTTCCGTGGGAAGTCCTCTCGGAGGGGCGCGAGCCTCTGAGACTCCTCCGGGCGAGTTTCTTCTCAACCCTTTAAATTGTTGGGCAGGGGAAGCTGGACCGATGGCTGACAAGGAACCAGTGAGGGTCATCCCCCCACCCAGAGAGGTAACACTCCCTGCCTCTCGGAGCTATGGTTTCAGCATGCAGCTCTGCTGCACAGAAGGAGCAGAAATAACGCTGGGAATCTCTAAAGGGGTGAGTGGGTACATAAAAGACCAGCGGTGCACATAAGGGATTTCATCGTAAGCGGTTGGAGAAGAGATGGCTGCTCTGCAACAGGCAAACGCTTCTCTGCACAGAACCAGGATAATTTCCCTTCAGTCCGGGGCAGATTGCCAGCAGTCTCAAGTGTAATCCTCACGGTATTACTTCCAAAGATGAAACAAGGGTATTATGGGCACCGCCACTGAGGCAGGTAATCTTTAAATATAGCTGCAAATTGCCTGGTTTAATGCTAACAAACCCTAATGGTGAGGAAGACGAGACAGGTAGCAGCACTGATACAGCGTAATATAATGCGATGGCTTATACAAATGTGACTCATTCTAGCCAGAGGCTTAAGTATAGGAAGTCGGATAAAAGATATAAAAACAAATCTGAATTTTTTTTCCTTCCCATTGAAGGTCACCACCAGGAATAGCATGGAAAATAATTAATAGAGGAAGAAATGTTCCTCTTCAAATTAGAAGTATTGTCTTGCTTCACAGTTTTGTTCTCCTCTTTGGGCTCCTGTAACAAACACCAGTGAACATGCAGGGCCTTTCTCCCTGAAGCCACTGATGGATATCCCACGTGGCAGGTCGTGAAGGTGAGGGACTGGCTGTGCAATGCTCACGGTGTCTATTAATGGGTGTCCGCCTCGCTGGCTGTCCACCCACCGGTGATGCACTGAATGGGCCCGGGAGATGGAATCTGGCTCTATGCAACGGCGGCCAATTTTCCTGGTCAACACGGAGGTGCGGTGCCAAGGCTGTGTGTGAGAGC
>VYZV01002388.1:363-160281 GCA_013401275.1 Pandion haliaetus | reverse complement strand
CGGGGGGGGGGGGGGTTTCACCCCTTTCCCTCTGCTCCTGAGCCCTGGTCTTCTTTCCAGCCCCAGCACAGGTCCTGCTCCCTCAGTCCCTATGGTTTGCATGGGACGACATGGATGACACAGCGACCGTTGCACTTGCAGTGGCACGGGCTGTTCTCTGCTCATCCTGTGGAGATCTGGGAGGTTTTGGGTTGCTCCTTTGCTCCCCGTGACCAGCACTGCACTTACACATGTGCGAGGGCAAGGGGAAGCCACGCAGCTGTGCATGCGGGGCAGTGTGCATGCAACGCTACCCAGGGCAGGAGCGGTCCACGATGCAGCCCGTCTGCTGCACTGGAATGTGATGCTGCAATTTAATTCCCTTTCCTCAGAGTGCTCTTTGAGTGGGGATGGGCAAGGAGAGGAGCGAGTGCCTCTGCTTCATGTCACCACCCTGCAGGCTGGAAACCAGACAGCTGTTGGGGGTCGGGCAAGGGGCTGCTGCTGCTCCCTGGGGCACTGGTTTGTTTTCTTCCAGGTGGCCATAGCAGGAGGAGTGCTGGTGGGAAGCTCTGAGCTTCACACTCCTGACTATAATCTCCTGCATGTGGCTCTGTCCCTTCTGCCACGAAGGATGGGTCACGTTTTCCATTCTTGACTCCGTGGGGCTGCTCTGAACATCCCAGGTTATCTGTGCACAAACGAGCTGCCTTTCCCACTGCTCGGCTCTTGACAGCTCACCAGGCCTTCATCTCTGCTCAGAGCCTGCATGCCGGGGTCATTAAGACAGCTAGCACAGTGTTAAGATACATTCGTTTTTGGAGGGCTTTTCTTTTGGGAGCCCAGGAGGTGAGGGTTCGGATCCTCCCTCCCTCAGCAGGCTCCTGACCCTGCAGTGGACTTTCAGAGGTAGGAGCACTGCAAAAGTCCTGAGTGCCCTGGAGCTCCCATATAGCACAAGAAAAACCTATTACGGGAAAACTGCTAATAGCAGAGGTAAGCTCTTATCCGCATTTTCCACTGGTGTTACAGACTCTGGAGAATCAGATTGTTTCGGCCAGGTTCCCAAACTGCTTTTAGGTGTTTATCCAAAACAAGCCTGTACATTGAGGTTTCCTACTCCCAAATTGTCTAATCAAATGAAAGGAATGACGTCAGTTACACAGATGCTTCTCCATCTGGTCCTACAACTAGAGTGGGGCAAGGACACAACCCCAGCTCGACTCCCCTCTTCTCCCCAAAAAGGAGCTATCTGAGGATGTTAGAGCTCAGTCCAGGTCTGACTTTCACAGCTGACCCCTCTGTGTAGTGAGTAAAATCCTAATGCAGAAGGCTTTAAAGCAGTTCAGAAATGTGGCTGTGTATAAACATTGGGCATTTGGCTGGTAGTGCTCATAATGCTGTTCAGTCTGGAGTATTTGGGGGACAAAGATCAATCCCACAAGGATGATCTGTCACTTGCATGTCTTCATATTGACTTGAATTTTGGCACTTTCATTCTGCTTGCTTTCTCACTTTCCAAGGCATGTGTGTTGCTCTTCTAGCCATATCCTTATGGTCATGAGATTTGGGGTCACGCATTCTCTTAACTGGGGTTTTCACAGCTGCTGCTCCTTGAAATGATTGCAAGGGATGCTGAGTTGGGTGGGATGACCTGTTGTTCTCAGGTTTATTTCTTTATAGCATCTCTATCAAGAAAGACTGTAAGACATATAATTCAAATACTTCTAGATCACCGCAGCCTTATCAAACTCAAATGTTGTGACTCCTTGTGAATGTGGGGTTTGTGAGCTGTTTTGCCACAGCTTTTATTCTCCTTTTGGTGGAAAAGGAAGTTACGTAATTCAAGCTTTTCCTTCTTCCTTCACTTTTTTGCACTCAAATTTACCATATTTGCAGAGAGACTGTGCCTGTGTTAGCAGCTGGTGTGGCACAGCGGGAGCAGATCCACAGTGGTGGCTGTTTGGTGCTGAGGACTTGATATGTCAGGGGATTTACATCAGACTGCCTCCGTTCTGGTTCCCAGGGACCGGACGCTCATTACAGGTTGGAGCACAGGAGGTGCACTCCTGGAGTCCATCTCCTGGTTTCCTTTCACTCAAAGGGAATCCAGTTTAAAAAATTGCTGCCTGATGTAAATCTAAACATGGCAAGTGGTACAAATGGGAGATTTGCCTCATGAACATTCACTCCTGATGCAAACAAAACCAGGCACATAGAAAGATCTGTCAAGAGACCAAGGTCAAGAGACCAAGCCCTGAGTCATCGCTTTACCCTAAGGTCCCACATGGTTCAAATATGTGGCAAACGGGTCAGTTATTTGGCTAGTGAAACAGCTGTTTAGCTTGGCTGAGCAGCTCTCTTATTCTTTCTTGGATATAGCTGCTAATCTATTCTTCCCTCCTTGTACACTTCCTCAACCTTCCCCTTTTCCAAACCCTCACTAAGCATATACATATATATATTATATATGTGTGTGTGCGTAGGCAGTTGTGTCTGCTGCTGGGATTTCCTCCCAAACAATACCTGTTGTGCTGGCCACAGCGGTTCTCTTGGTTCCCATGCTCAGAGCAGTTTGAGTTTCCTGCTGGCTCAGCAGCAAGACTCTCAGGGCTTTTTATACTTATTCTTCTTCGGGAGCCAAGCAGAGGAGCGCAGTTTGCCTGTGAATAGTGAGCTGGCTGGGCAGGCGGCAGGAAGCTTGCATACTAAACTGTGTGAACTTTGAGGAGGGGAGGAAGGGGGCCAGGGGCTGCTGGCTGGGCTTCGTGAGGCGTTTGCTGCAGCCCTCTGCCTTGTAAACTCATCGTCTCAGCGTAGGGATGCTCCCCACCAAAGGACTGAAAATTTCTGTAAAATGGGAAAGAAGTGAGAGAGCTGAAAATGGAACTATAGAAGAAACACCGTGAGGGCCTGGAGAGCGGAGAAGAATGAGAAGGCTTGGGTTTTAATTATTCACATGAAAACTTGTGCATTGGTTCCCTGCATGGCGCGATGCCACAGCACCTCGTGCTGCACTGCTGGGCTTGTGGGCCCACTTGCTCACCCCCTTGCTGCCTAGGCAGTGGCCCTACTGTCTTCTCTGGGTAGGGGCAGCTTTTCTGTATTGCCCAGGCAAAACCAAAAGCACAGAAACGAAAGCACACTTCTCTCTTCCTCCCTGCACTCCCCCCCTCTACTGCTTTCTGTTGCTGTCAGCTAAAATTAATACGTAAGCGGGTTCCCATTCTCAAGGACCAGACATCATGGTGTGGCTATGAAAGAGGGGTTTGATGAGCAGCACCGTGAGACGCAGGCGCCTGCTTGTCGGTCACAGGCGAAGCTGTCCCTGGAGCAGGGATAGAGGTATTTCAGCAGGTGCCATGGCTCTGCTGTAGGTGCAAGCGTGCTGGGAGCATCCTTGGAAAAAAGGCAGGTGGCAAGAGGGAGGGAGGAAGGACGGGCTGAGCCCACCTGCCCGCAGGCCAGCTACCTGCCTCCTGCTCACGTCTGCACAAACAAAGGAGGAAGAGGCTTTGCCTCTGCTTTGAAAATGAGGTGGCAGAGGATCGCGCATGCTGCACAGATGCTTCCTGAGCAAGAGTGGCCTGATGCAGCCATGGTGCCGTGGCGGGTGTCGGCGGGATGGCCCTGTGCAGGGAGAGCTGCCGCGCTGGCCTGGCAGGCACTGCCGGAGAGGGGTGGGCTGCGGGGCAGGCACGAGCACCGTGCATGTGTGTAGGATATATTTGTAGGATGATGGCACGATGGAGAGAGCCAGTGGAGGGTGAAAATGCTCAGCAGAGGGACAGACCGGGAAATAAATGGGGTAACACTCGGCTTGGTTAGTCATGCCATAGCATCATTGTGAAGTGATGCAAACTTCCTGGGCTGATCTGAAATAACAACAACCCACAGCTTTCCCTCTCTTTGGCATCACCCTTCTCTGAGGGTTTTCTAAGGTGCCCATTACTGCAGGCTCTAAATAATCCACAAATACACAGTAAATCCAAGAAGCCGGGGCCCCTGCTCCCCTGCCCAGCTTTGCGGCACTCTGCCTCTAGCTCCCAACCGAGCGCCAAGCAAGGCAACACATCTGCTTGGCACCTGCACCCCACTGGTGTCCCACCAGGATAAGTAGCTTTGCCTGGAGGTCCCCGAGTGCTGGGGAGATGGGGAGATACGGCTCCGGGTCCCAGAGTGGGCTCGTGGGGAGCCAGTGGAGGTCCTTGGGAGAGCCACCCGCCAAGCTCGTCTAGATCCCAAACAGTCTCTGCCTAGGCAGCTTGTGGCAGAGCACAGGCACCTCCAAAGGTAACCAGTGCCTTCACCACAGTCTTCTTAGAAAGTGCAAAAGCAGTCCTGAATTTAGGGAATTTACCATCAAATTCGTGCATTTTCTGTTCATCTCCACTCCTGGCTCAGCAGAAGCTCAGTTTAAATTACATGTAATTGATGACTGTGGCGCCTCTGTCTGTTTTTAAGGCTATCCAACATGTCTTATAAGACCAAATATTTACTTGCCTGTAAAACCCTGAAAATTTTAACCGTTTACCACTTAGCTGTTTTTTTCTGTGCTGGGTATCTGTCTCAGGCTGAATGCGTCTGAGAAGCTTCAGCAAAAAAATGTTTTTGCTTCCTTACAAGAAAGAGACGAGAAACAGGTTTTTTTCTTCATATTCAAACATGTTCTTAAAGTGATCTTTTGAGAAACTTTAGCACTTTCTGCCTTTGGAGGAGAGGCTTGAAATTTGGCAGATATCAGGAATGTGCCTTTGGTTGTTCTTCATGGGGGAAAAAAAGTTGAACTAAGAAACCTTAGGAAAAAAAAAAGCCTCAGATCTCAGACACTCAACAGAAACTTCTTAAGAGTTATAAGCTGAATTCTCTGAAGGCACTTGCTCAGTGGAGACTTGTTGAAGTCTGGCAGCTAAATCACAGATGAGAGTGCGGCAGGCACACTGCAGCCTCCTGCTGCAGGTGCAGAGCAGCAGCTCTTTGAAATTGTTTTTCTGTACTGACAGGGTCGCTGTGGTACTGGGGACCAGAGCCCGGAGATGCTCTCTGATATGCTCCTTTCCTGATGCTTCGGCGAAGACGCGGGAAGGCTGATGTTGACTAGGGCTAGGACTTGGCCGAGGGAAGGAGGCAGGGAGAGAGTGAGCCCTACCACAGTGCAAAGGCTGAGGATCCCCCCCGGACAGGGGGACTGATGTCAGATGTAGAGCTGGACGTGGGAGCAGGACCAAGGCAGAAGAGAGGTTGGAAGGATCAGGAGGAGCAGGAGGAGTCAGGTTTGGGAGTATGTCTCCCCACCAGATCATACCTCCTGCAGAACCTGGGATGCCACAGACCCAGGGATTTCTGCTGGGCAGTAGTTGTCTGTTGTCAGCAAATATTTGGGGAAGCCATCAGCACAGGTTGTGACTCATTCCTGCCTGCTCCCTCAGCAGAGGTTGATGGGTTATCAGTATTCCCAGTTATTCTGCTTTTCAAGCACAATGCAATTAACATCAGAGAGTAAGAGCCAGTCCTGCCGGTGAGTCATGCGGTGGCCGGGTGATGCCGCATGATGGGATTCCTGCATTTTTGTTTCAGTTTGCCATCTGCAAATCAAGGAAATGACACAAACCCAACATAGATTGAAAGTATGGGAAGTTTGTAGGGTTGAGCACTCGGCGATTAACACTGCCTTTGCCATCTGAGTGTGGCTCCCATCTGCACAGGCATCATGATAGTGTTGCTTTTAGCTGCAGGATCAAATGCATGTGTAAATAGTTTTTTTTCTCACAACAACTCTGCCTCTTTTAATGCCCAGGGTGGATGGTTCTCAGCAGGTGAGTGGAGACTGTGTGGGGAAGGGTCCTCATCCTGCCTCATTGCAGCTGTGCAGGGCAAGAGGATCCCTGCTCCGCCTTCATGCCAGAGCCAACTCCAGCCCTTCGTGATGGAGACGGCAGCCGGCGTCTGCATGCCTGGCCTGCAGCAAGACCAAAACATATGGAGTACTCAGATAAATTATCTGCCAAACTCAAACAAGCCCCCATCAGGCACGTGTAGAGTGAAGTTTTGTATAACTTGTAACTTGACCACAGGTGGGAAAACTTAAGACCCTTGCGAAGGCACATTCCCCTTCCCTGGCTGAGTATCGGTGCCAGCCTCTGAAGACAGAGGTGCTTAATCTCTCAATTTGAACAGAGCAAGCTAACATATATCTTGCTAATCTTATTCTAGGAGACAGTTGAATTATTTTAGCTAAAAATTACCAAAAGAGCCTGCCTGAGGCAGACATCCAGCACAGAGTATTTGAGCTCGAGCAGCTGAGCTTTGGCAAAGCTGTGCGTAACGGAAAGCAGTCATTAATGGGAAGTGTTAAGTGACTTCAACATCAGGCAGCGCTCACAGGGGAACATGAGAAACTTTGGCTCTGTGGATGGCCCCACAAGAAAAGTCGTACGTGTACACGTGAAGTCCTGCTGCTATGCATTCAGTTAGCTGATCGCTACAGACGAATACTGACCTGCGTGCGAAATATGGCATTTGCAGGCTCTAGGGGTGGACTTGCTGTTTTGCAGACTTACCGGTTATTTCATGGTTTGCTGTTGACTCGAATGCTGAGGAGAAATGGTATTTTAGGAATGGTAAAGCACGAAGAGAAACGCATTGGCTTTCTCTTTCCCTGCGGGAGGAGGAGGTGCAGAGGGACGGGAATGCTGTCCCCGACCCTGCTGGTGCGTGGCACACATGGTGTGTGTGGCAGGTTGCTTTGCGGGAAGGGCTTGTCATTGCAGCTGTGAGCAGTCCTGGGGACTCCTCCCTGCTTGCTTGACAACCTCTACACCGACGGAGGTTTTTGGTAGGGGGTTGAGAGGGCTGCGATGATTAGTGGCGGGAGGCTACCAGCTCTAACCGCTGGTCTGCATTTTCCTTTTCTGCAGGAAGAGGTATTTTCCTTTCTTGCTATGCTTCATCTAGAGCTGTGTAAACAGCACTCTCTCCTTGATGTTGACACCTTCAAATGATTTTTATCTCCCTCTGAGGGATTTTTTTACCCAAACTGTACTATTTAGTTATTTAATCTTCCCTTTAGTTATTTGATTGTTGTTCATTACTGAATTCTTTCCAATATGCCAATGTCTCTTTGGCACACAAGTGCCTGCAATTGCTTTTTCTGTTTAGAGGACGGCTCAGTCCCAGCAGCACACTGCAGAGAGAAGCCATCTTCCTTCTGCTCTATTATATGATGCTCTTCACCTCTCTACAGGTCAAAATCAGGCCCTCTTATTTTATAGATCAGCATCTAGTTTGCTACTTGCTCTTATCCCTATGTTAGGCCCTTTTCAGCAGCTGCTACAGATTGTTTTTCCAAATATGTTTCCTTGAATTGCCCATGTCCCAGGCAGGAGCTGTTAGATGCTGTTTTCCTTCCCACTCCCCCATCTCAGAAACATTTTTCTGTGAGCTTGAAATCATAAAGAGAAACCGAAGCTCACGCACTCTTCTCTTCCTCATTACTAAATCCAAAATGATCCTTTCAAAAAAAAAGAAAGGCTTTACAGGTTCTTCATTCTCCAGCCCAGGAATCAATTCCTTCCCATTCACATCCACACTGTGCGCTCCTGGGGACTGGGCAGGCTGACAGGGGCAGTTTGGTTACATGGAAAGAAAGGGGCATTAAAATGGTGAGCAAGGCTGTTCTGGAGAAGGATGGGCCAGAGCCGTCTCAGTCCAGCCCTTGGTTATTCTGGGCACTAATGCATTCTGCCGAAACTCGGGCAGAGGTTTTCAGAGCTGATTGTTTGGACAGGTAAAAGCTTTGGAATGATATATGCACTTTGTGTGTGCGGGCTACGCTTCATTTCTATATTCAAAGTGCATCAGGACATGAAAGGAACCAATTTCAACCTAGTCTGCAAATGACACCTAAGCCCAGCCTGTGAAACATGTGTTACCTGAAGGGCATTTACCAGGATGTCTATGAAGATTTCATTTTTCTTAAGAAACCTTTTTGACTATTTCTTCCCTGCAGGATTAGAGGTGGAAATAGGATAGGTTTTGGACCTAACCTCACAATCAGGGAAAGGAGAGAGGCGAAGGGCTTTATCCGGGTAGCTCCCCAGTACCATTGTGTTAAACCAGCAGTGAACTGGAAGCTTCTCCAAAGCTGTGGGAGCCAAATGTCCCACCCTGTTTGCCTGTGGCTGCCGGGTTAATTTTTTCCTTTTGAGGTCTGAACCCTTCAAAGCTTTGTTTTGTATGGGTAAAAAAAAAAACTAGCTACAGCCTATGGAGAGACCTGGAAACCATTTGGTGCAGAAAGATCACAGGACTCTGGGAATGAATGCAGACTTCTTTTTAACTGAAAAGAATACATACATTTAAAGAGCAGAACATGCAAATACATTCATAATGGCTGCTATCAGGAGCTGCTGGCAGTTTCTCTGAGCAGAAAAGTCCTTGTCTTGGAGATTTCTGCTATCCCTCAGGCTTCTGTCCATTTCTATGTTGTTACATGCAGTGTTTAAGCCCCATTAAGTTTAAGTGCATAAATTTTCTTTGGCTATTCAACCCCAGCCACTTTTGGGAAGGATTTGGCCAGAATCCCTGAACCTGAAATAATCAAACGTCTGTCTTTCCGTTAAAAAGGCTGCCATTTATCTGACAAGCAGTGCAAAACAGAATAGGTAGCTCAGTACAAGCATCCTCTGAGAAACCTGTTGTTGCAAAACCAGGCAAGTGGCTTGCACATGAGCAGATAAGGTACCTTTACCAATACCCAGGTTGTTGCACGGCATGTCAGTATCTTTAGTTTCATAACACGTATTGCTTTTATTATCAGCCTCTTGGTTTCTACCACTCTCTTTAGAAATATTACAGCCACAACTTCTAACCTTTACAGGCTCATCCAAGGAGCATGGCCTTTCAGACACTCCTTTCGTGAGTATTTGTTGTGCTCCAGGTGAGGATGTCTTTGTTTCAGGATTGTTCTGGGCATGAGAAATAAAAATCAAAATGCAGATGGTGGCCAGCACAAAGAACCAACCAACGTAATTTTAATGAATTTCTTTCCGTACCTGCCAATCCACCCTCCCCTGCAGGAAAAACAACTCTGAGACGAATAAAGCATATGGCACGGAAGATGGAGCGCTGATGCCAAGTTTGTCTTTGCCTTAGCAGAACTCGCTGCAAAATGCTGAATCTGCAGATCTTCTCCTGGAATATGCTCTTCAAGAGAAAGGGGAAGGCATATTCCCACTGCCTTTTAGCTGGGCTTGTGCGCTCTCACTGTTTAAATCCTCAGTGGGTAGGCCATTATTGTGGCTGCAGTACTGGGCAGACACACGGTACTATGTTCAAACTAGCTGCTGTGGATAGCAGTGCATGTGGCAGCAGCAAAGAAAACCCATCAATGAGGTGGACTAAATATTTAAGAAGGGTCTGAAGCCCACACTAACCTGCCTTCTGTGTGCATGTGGGCTAACTAGCTGTGATGACTGCCGTTTTGGCAAGCAGGCATGCCTGCTGCTGTGTGGTTAGACACCCTGTTCCTTGCCATGGTTTGTTACCCAGTTGGTGTTTATGTTCGTGGGAATATATGAGGAGACGGTTGTATTTGAGCTGTCCAGAAGTGAGCCATTCAATCTAAGTCCCTCCATCAAGACTTGCTCTACAGTGAGTGGACAGACAGCCGCCCCCACAGGTTATTTATCCTTAAATAGGTGTGGAGTGCTGTGAGAAGTTGCCTCTCTCTCTCCATAAGCTCAGAGAAAATCCTCAATGCCAGCTCAGCCTGTCGCCAGCCATTACAGGTCTGTCTTTTCCCAGCTCGGCCCCATCAAGTGAGGCTCTGGGAGGACACGTTGCTGGTGGGTCCTGATGTTGCACAAATAAATAGGACCTCACAACCAACCTGCTCAGCGTTCTTCTGGAGGACGTAGGATGCTGGAGGAAGTGTAATTTAAGTGCCTCTCAGCAGTACGCCTCTCCACGGTTGGGTGACAGCTGAAGAGGAGGTTTGAGTGTCTAAATTAAGAAGTTAGGCATCTAAGGCCGTTATTGGACCTATCTCTGCAGCGACTGAAGCTGTGCAGACATATAAAAGGAAAAAAAATCCCCTGCTAAGTTACTTTAATCTTCCAGACAGCTATGGAAATGTTTGTGTTGTGTGCTCTCACAGACATGTTTCTTCTATAGGCGCTCTCAGACCGGAGAGATGAGGCTATCATTTTACCTGGGGACGTGCCATGGGGTTACACCATGGCTTGGGCGAGGGGTGCTGCTCTCCCAGGACCTCTTGCAGCACTTTGGCTTGGAGATGTTTCATAAGGTGGGAGGTGAAGTCCCCACCTTTGGACCCATGTGTCAGGAAAGCCTCCCGCTGTGGGTAAGCGATGCCTCTCTTTCCAGAAAGTAGAAGATACCTGACAGGGTGATGAAATTAATGGGCTGGGGAGCTCCTTTGTTTAAATGAATGCTAGGAGAGGCGGGAGGAGGCTTGATTTTTCACATGGTTAATGTTCCCAATCTTCTTTTTAGTCCTCTCATGGCAGCCTGTGTACTTTGCAGTTCAAAGTCACATGAATCTCTGCTCAGCAGAAATGTTAATGTTTTGATAAAACTGTTCTTAACAAATTTGATTCATTTAATAAGCTTGATTAACTGCAGAGCTTTATGGTCTTTAATTGGGAAGGATTTACTCTACATTACCATTTTTTGTAATTTTGTAAAGAACGTGGCGGCGCTGCCTTGGTGATGGCATGGGAGGTGCCTGTCTCTGGCACCCAGCCGTTCCCCTGCAGCTTCACACGTTTCAGAGCCCTGGAGACCTTCGGGTGCTGAGCCTGCCCGCGAGGCCAGGCAGATGCTGGGCAAGTGGCAGGATGGACATGCAGTTGGAAGTGTCTCAATAGACCCCATTTCTTTTCTCTTGTGTTTGCATCACCTACATGATTAATCTCCCACATGATTAATCTCCCCTTCCAGTAAGAATTCAGCATGCCTCTTCTTCTGACAAGTCCCACAAGAAAGGAAGCATGGTCATCCACAACAGCCCTCTCCTTGTTTTGGTTCATAACCAGCCTCAGCCTGCCCTGGGTTTTCAAAGGCTGGCTGAACAAAGTCCCCAGGTTTACCAGCAGAAAGAGAAAAAAAGGGCTGATCAGAAAATCTCAGCTTGGGTACACGTCACAACTGGTCTTTTCTCTCTTCCATTTAACATGGCAGACTGGCAAGCCGTAAAATACGTCCAACTGGAAAGAAGATAATTTTGTTTTACTCTGCCCAGCCTCATTTTTCAGAGCTGAATGTCCAGTTGTATACCCGTGCGAAACCTCCAAGGCCCTGGAGGCTTACTGCAGCAATATTTTTTTTTTTAATAGGCAGTTTATTGTCCACTTACATTTTTCTGTGCCTTTTGGTCAATATCCCAGACTAGAGAAACCAAGGAGAGATTGAAAACAAATGAACTCTCCCCTTAAATTTAGAGCCTGACCAAAGCACCAGAGCAACCGGAGCGTCCACACAGTCTCTGCACCAGCAGGTTTGCTCTTTGCTTGGTGAGCACCATTCTCCCGTCGCACCGCCGTGCTGCAGAGCCGCTGCTCAGCAGGTCTCGGGGGTCTTGTCATCAAAATGCATGGGCTGAACAACATGGTTTTGCAGCTCTCTTCAGACAGCTTTGCACTTTTACTCCTGCCTGACTCTGAAGTGGCATGGCCCCTGAGAAAACGGTGTATTTCATAAAAAGGAATGGTTTTCATCCTTTCCTAGAACTTCCATGGTCCTTCTGCATGTACGGCTCTCACAGGCTGGCGTGATGCAGGAGGAGACTTTTCTAACAGCAAACAGCCCGGTTCCTCTTTCACCTTTGACATTTCTACACGATACGAAAAGCTCTCAGTCATTCCCCCAAAGTTAGTATTTGATGCTTTTTTTGCTTTTTTCTTTTTTTTGCACAGACTAAACATTCACATGCCATATCCTGTACGAGCAGTTGTTCTAATGGATGCGCTGCTAACAAAGACACTTGGGTTTAAGTGGCTGATCCTTTGCGACCATAACAGCTTTTAATGAAAGGTTTTGTCTTCGTAAGGCCAAAATGTTCTTTATCCAGCTTCGGCTTTTGAAAGAAACACTGCAGATGTTTTTGAATTGGATGTGAAATGCTGTATAAATTCTGTAATAACAAGCTGGAAAATCTGTCCTTTCCTTATTAATAGACTATATATCAAAACAGGGAGGGGTAAAGCCTAAATGGTTTTATACGCTATGAATTCATCAGACTTTTACATCCCTGGGAAGGGGAATATTTAAAAACAGAAGAAATGTGTAAAAATAAATTAAATATGAAACTAAGGAAATATTTGTGTGTGTTTGGTGTTTTGTTTTTTTTTAAAAAAACATTTAAAATGTAGCTTTTCTTTTCAACTCCTCTTCTCCGAAGTTGCTTGCACGTCAGGGCTGTGCATCCTGACCCCCGGAGGGCTCTGGCAGGAGCAGGCAGGGCCACAGGAGCCCCAAACGACTCTTCACAAAGGCAGAGATTCAGAGCTGTCCTTCAAAATGATTTCAGTTCATGCTGCAGCCACTGTGGTGTATGGTTGGGGCTGAGGAGGCCACAGCTTATTGGTGCAGTCAGAGGAAACGGCGAAAAGCTTCATCAGTGTTCAGGATGCAGCATGGTTCAGGCGGCTTGGAAAAAGAAAGTCTTGTTGCCAGTTACTGGATCAAAGGAGAAAGCAGCTACGTGTTGCTGATTACCTCCTGGGAGAAGTAGCAGATGACTGACAACTTTTAAATTGCTCTTTCATTGTGCCGTGTGAACTGCACATGGAGACTGGAGCTGCACCGGAGGCTGTTGCATCACAGATCATGCTCTCAGCAGAGCTTTGCAGAAAAAAAAATGAAAGTAAATGGTGTTATTTTCAGCCTGAACAGTGAGCAAGTTCTCAGTATCTAAATGAGAGCCCTTGAAGTAAGCTCCAGGTGTTGCAGGAAGTGGTGGAGGTGACTCAGTAAATGTCACATTTCCCTCCAAGTCAGTTCTGAAGTGGTGTCCAAAAATAACATTTCATGGGCATCTGGCTGTTTGAGATGGCTCTGCTTTTTCATGAAACACAAAACTAGTGCTACCTGGCACCTTCCTGATTTTACACCACCTTTCTTGTCACAAGTGTTTGCCTTTATCTTCCTGTCTTTGTTCTTCCCTATAAAGCCAAAGATATGACAAGTTAAGTCCTGTAGGTCTCTAAAAACAACCACTAACCCCTTTCATTCTCATTCCATTGCTTTGATGCATTTTCTTAAATATGCCCCTTGACTGACTGATATTTCCTCCACTTTTTTTCCAACATATTTTTCTTTGCAACTGCCCTGTTCAAGCATCGATGAGGGGGCAACTAAACAGCTGCCGGGTTCAAGCAGGCAGAGAGTCGTGCAATGGAAAAGAAAAACCTTTTGTGTCTAACAGGGCAGACTTTCACAGGTGTATGTTATGTGCAGGCAGTGGGAGAGGGCAACCGAACTCCACAGCCTCTGAGACGGGGTTGAGGGCAGCCAGCTCACCCCAGCCCGCCTCCTCAGCAGTAAGCAAGTGGCTGGTTACTGTCATGCCGGGCTCTGGTCTTTACGGCTCTCCGTGTACATTTACCACGGCTCACCATGTGCTGGTGGGGAGATGCTTCGTGCTCAGCCTGTGGCTTGGTGATGTGGGAACTTCAGCAGCAATGCCAATATGGGATCTTGTTAATCCGTGGCCCAAGAGTTGACCCCTTCCCAGGGGGAAACGTCTTATCCCACAGCAGAGGGTGTCAGCAAGGGTACGAAAGTCCAGCTCCTTAATGAGTACGCTGGAGACTGAGAAGTCCCAGGAAGAAAGGGGAAGGGAGTTTGGAGTACAAAGAAGTCCTAAAGGATGTGTTAGGTAGAAGAAAAAGTATGGGTGTCATCCCAAATCCTCTCTCCCCGAATGCAGACTTAGGAAACCAGGTGATGCAGGCAGGGCTGCACTCAGAGAAGCATCATCTATTTGTGCATGGGAACTGCAGGCTGTGGGTGCTACGCAGGCAGAGGCATCAGGATCCTTGCTATTCTTCATGGACAAGTCCGATAAACTTCTATAACCACCGTCTAGTTTAGATTTTTGTAAACTAGCACTTCTGTTTTTATCTGAGCCTCATCTGAGAGTGATTTTAGGCAGTTGTCTAACCACAGGGTGTCCGCTCCTGCAGCTACAGCAATGCTTTAGACGAGGTACTGGCACCTCCTAAAAGTCAACTCTAATGCACTACCTACAAGGAGAGATCTCAGCCCCAAACCACCCCAGCACCAAAGGAGTTGTCTTGCAGCCGTGGGTTAGGTGCTGGCTCCTGGAGACAGCCTTGGCCATGCTGTTAGCTGCTTTGGCTGGTGGAGATGGACAACGCTCCTAGAGGCTTGCTGTGGCTGCTGTGCTGGGGGGAGAGCTCTGTGGAGGTGCAGCAGCGTGGGCAGGCTGCCTGCCCACAGCCCAGCCTTCCCGGGTGGCAGCAGCAGCCTACATCTCATGCCAGCAGTGAAATCACCCCAGAGCCCCTTGCCTTAGCATGAATCGTCACCTCCCGCTTTCACAATGACGAGGTTTCATATCCTTCTTACAGCAGCTCTTTTCTGGAGCTGGCGGTGCTGCAGGCCAGCCCATGCAACAACCACCTTCTCCTGGTGGAGGCTGGGGCTGAGCTGGACGCTCTTGCCGCACCGCGTCCACCCCCATGGCCAGGCCTTCGCAGAGCTGTGGGGCGAGCGCTTGTGTTTGAGGAGCAACTCCCTCCTCTGTTGCCGCAGCCTGTGGGAGCACAGTGTGGGCTGGGAAAGGGGATGGGGATGGGATGCCAGGGAAAGCCCTGTGCTGTCCTGTGGGATCCCAGTGTGTGCAGGCAGGGACCGTCCCTCTGTGTCCATCGTCCTCTGCAGCACTGGCAAGCACCATGTCCTAAACACACGCTTCCTCTCCTTCCCCTTCGCAGCCAGTGCCCTCTGTGCTTGTGCCTCGTGTCAGGGTGCCTGGATCCACCTGAGCAACTCGTACAAGTCACTTAGTATCTGGTGAGCAGTGGTGCTGGGGCTCTTCCACTTCCATGCCCAGGGCAGATGGATGAGCTGGAAGCACGTGCGTTACCAGCTCAGTTCAGGCTGGGGATGCCCTTTGGAGCAAACCTGCCGGTTGCTCCCACGCACTCTGCTTCTGTCCACCTTGTGGGGGTGGCCTCATTGTGCATAGGCTGGGTTCCTTGTGGAGGAGACTAAACTGGACGATGCTCTCCAGGAGCACCCCATCCGCTTCCCAGATCAGTCCATAGGGCCAGACTGCAGCTCATCTAAAATGTGTGTTACGTGGATGTCATATCCTCAACCCCGAGTGCTTTGCCCTACAGATCTGGTCCTATTGGGCTGCACGACTTGCTCTTGTAGCCACAGCCCTTGTGACCGCTGCTGGGATAAGCGAGCAAACCTGAGCTCTCTTGGTAGTGGCCACGGTCCAGCCTTCTGGGACATTATGGCACACTGAAATTGGTACCAGGCAACTTTGACACACCAAAGTATGAACTGTAGCAGTTCAGCAGTGCTGGCAGAAACCCACGGTGCCCAGCCAAGGCAGATAGGTGGGATGGGAAACACCGCAGCTGTCCCAAAGCAAGACCTTGAGGTCTTAGTCTTCAGTTCTGTGCTTCAAATGGGGAGTCGCAACATTTCTGTACCTGACGGGGGTGTGATGGGGGTCAGAGGGATCTTGCAGTCCTTGAAAGACCCAGGGGCACTACAGTGAAGGGCCCTGCAGAAGCACTTGGGTGGCAGCACCCCCTCAGCCATGTCCCCGTGCCGTGCCTGCAGTCCCCAGACGGGATGCAGAGGTGCGGGAGGGCAGGCAAAAGGCACAGAGGCCAAGGGATAGATTTTGTTTCTGAACACTCGTACATCACAGGCAGTGGAGTTTTTGTCTGCGGGTCATTTTATCCCTGTAAGTACAGAAAATGGAGGCTGTTTTGCTTGTCACTTATGCCGAAGGGATTGTGTGTGTGTCCCCATTACGCATCGCATTTCCTGGCACACAGAGCAAGCTTTCAGGGCTTCTGTTGTTCTGCTTCAAAAATGCCTACCTTTTTGTTGACTTAGATGAAGGAACCCTTTGGAGAATGATGTCACCTGCGCCTCAAATACTTAGAAGTTTTTGATCATGAGTTTTGGATGGCTTCAGGGTCAGGCTCGCTGATTTACAAAGCATATGCACCTGCTCTTCAAAACTTGTCAAATATGGAAGCAATTTGTGTATGGTTGGGAGAGGTGCTCACATGCTTGACGTTTTGGTTTTTTTGCTATGTCTTTACAGTTTCTAAGTCCCTGGGGCTTTTTACTGTTTCTTTCAAGCAGACCCAAACAGCTTATGAGGAGCACAAGGCTTTGGCCCTCTGAGTGCAGGAGTTGGTAGCTCCGAGAAGGGTCAGCTCTAAAAGCAGCTTCTTGTGTGGACCCTTCTCAGTTTTCTCTGGGAAGGAGCCAGCACAAAGCACCCTGCCTGTCCCTGCGAGCCCATCCGAGCCCACCACCCCCCCCCCCCCCCCCCCCCGTTGTATTAACAGGATTGCATTTGTACCCTTTCCAAGCAGCGACGGCAGCCGTTGTCATAGGAAGACGACAGCTGAGTTTGCAGGTCCGGCAGCCCCCTGAGCAGCAGGGGCATGCTGTGCCTCTCTGACCTTTACAGGGGGCTCAGCCCTGATGAGGCAGTCAGCCCAGCTCCCTCTCTGCTGAGGCTGCGAAGGGGGCAGAGCCGAAATGTCCAGGCAGATTTCTCTGAAAAGGTCAAAGTAGTGCAGCTTGGTGGTGCTGGCAAGGGAATGGTGGAGAGGGGATTTCGGGCTCATTCCTGGGACAACAGCTGTGGGGTGGGAGCTCACCCTGGCACCCGGTGCTGGTTGTGGGGGGACCCCAGCTGCCGCCCGCCCCGGCGGTGGCATCTGCGGATCTGGAGGGGCAAGCCGGCATGCCGCGTGGCTCGCTTTGGGATCTGGCGGCTGCGGTTCCTGCCAGGGCAGGCAGCCATTGCAGGGGATGATTCAGAGCAGGGCAGCAGCTTTCTCATGGGGAAGTGCAAATAGCCCCTCAGCAGGCAGGCGCAGGTGGGTGGGAGCACAGGTGGGGGATGCGCCGGGACCTGGACTGGCACAGCAGCACGAGTGGAAAGGCACACCGGACCGCGAGATATGCCGGTGCTCAACACAACACTTGGGATGTGCCGTGGGAAGCGGTGTGGGGCCGGTTCTCGTTGCGCTGGCTCAGGCTTTACATCAATCCCCCCAAAACCCACAAGCCCTTGGACACGCTGGCCCCCATCGGGTGGCTGTGAGCCATCCCCAAGTGTTTCTGCCAGGCGTGAGCAGAGCTGAGGCTCTGGACAATATGGCTGTGCCTGCTGCCCTCATTAGAGGTACGATGCTACTTAGGAGGACTTTGCGTAGTTTCTCGAAGGGAAGGATTTGGCAAGACGGAAAAGAGGAAATGCAAATTTTTTCCTTTATTTTTATTTTTTTGCTAGGGGAGCCACAGCCTTACGAAGTCACCATTCATTTTAGCAGCTGAGGCAGCTGCACACATCAGATTCGGTGACCGGATGCTGCGGTCCGGTTGTGTGTGTAGTCGATGCAAATCTTGGAAAATAATAAACACAAGCTTCCCTGAGCAGGGCACGTCCGTTATTGCATGCACACTGTAATTCAGGAACTAGCAGATGTCTGAGCTTCGTGCCCAGCCTGACAGAGACACAAGAAGGGAACTGGTTCAGGGTTTGTGCACAGCTGCGCCGGTCAGATGACTCTCTCAGCTGAGCCTGCCCCCAAACGAGCCCTGATTTATCATAGCACGGACTCTGACCTTTGGTCACAAACATACCATCTTGGAAAGGTCTCTGAAGGCTTTGCAAAGAAGGAGAGTGGTGGTAATAATAGTTCAGGGGTATCCCTGTAAAGGACCCTTTGCCTGCCGTCTGAGATGCGCGGCCCTGTCCCTCCGCATGCCTGTCACCAGGGTTGGTCAGAGGCAATCACAAAAGACATTTTCAAGGGGCCTGGCTCACGGGATGGTTAACGTTTTTGCTTGCATTTGTCTGGAAGTGACAGGGCATTGCTCTGCCTGGTGGTCTTGTTTCCACCTTCAGGCAAGTGGTGCAGCCTTGCCCACAGCGTGGTGGCTCAGACTCATAACCAGCCCGTGGCTGTTTGGTGGCCGGGGTGACAGGAGTTTGCAGCTGCCATCGGTTCCTGTGCCACGAAACCAACGTACATTGGCAACCTCAGCCCAAGCTGAGCAAGCCAGGCTATCTTTCTCACCATCAGGACATCCTTGCCTGGAACTTAAGACCTGGGCTCAAGCTCTGCTCTCACATGGTGGGGTGGCCAAAGGCTGTCTGAAGATAGCTCTGCAGATCAGTGTGGCCAGGATTCGACCACATCTCCAAACATAGCTGAAAAAGAGAACAGGAGAAGCCTGTGGATTTCCTTTCGACCTCATCAGCCAGGGCTGGGGGCATCGCGCTGCAGATCGTTGCGGCCACAGCTGAGCTGTTAAAATGCTCAGTCGGAGAGCCTGAAGCCGTGTAGGCAAGGCTCTGGGCTGCCTTTTCTACACTTTGGTGAGACTGTGGAAGAAAGCAGGCTACCACCTGGACTGTGCCTGTTAGGCGTGAAAATGGGAGAGTTTTTTTCTTTTAAATGAAAGTGCTGCTTAGCAGATCTTCGTATTCACCAACGCTCCTTTTCTTTCAAAGTCCAGAGGGTAATTGCCTTTGTCTACTGTGTAAAGCAATAGGGACTTCCCATTTGGAGGAAGAAGGGAGCACAGGTTGGTGGCTAAAACTCAGGAGTGGCTACTTGGAGATATGAGCTCCATTAACCTGTGGGCACTGTCATGCTGAATTGTAATTATGGATAGCTATTAATTCCTTTCACTATTTTTCTCCAAAATGCACTGATGAAGGTTGCAAATGAATCCTGAAAGACATGGTTGTCAAAGGGACCTCAGCAGGCAACTCTGCAGAAAAGGCTAACATTGTGCAACACTTATCTGTAAAAATGTGTGACTCGTTCCCTGAAGGCGAGCACACAAGGAGGCACGGGTGTTTGCAGCAAAGCCCAGTCTGTAGCTATGGCCCCAAGGGAATCATAGCTACTCCTGCCAAATATGACTTGGTTCAAGACCTTTTCCTCAACCTTTACAGCAGCATGTTAAGTTTCATAGCTCAACTTTAAACAAGAAGCACAAAATGCCCCTCAGAACAGCAGGCAGAATGCTGCCAAATTGCATGGGTGACCACAAGGAAATCAGCAGATCAGGGTATGGAAGGACAAGAAGAATGTGCCAAAGTCGGTGATCACATAATTTGTTTGCAGTGAGTCATGGTCTTCCACTTTCACACATTCCCCTGAGCCTCCTGCACAACGATGCACTGTCTGTCTTTGTGGTGTTTTGTGAAACAACCATGTCTCTCTGCTTTCCTGGACAGTCCTCTTTTCCCTTGCCTGCCCTGGTGATCCTGCAACATGACAACACCTGCAGTATCGTTTCATTAACACATCTGATTTTTAATGCTTCAGTGATATTTATTTAAGTCCTGTGGCCACACTGGGGAAAAAAATTGCTCCTTTTACCAAGAGGAGCCTAATGGAAAGGGTGTTTCATGAAAGGAACAAAAGTTTGGGAAGAGGGGAAAAGTCAAATGAGTGCAAATACTGATCAAAGTGGTTCTCTTGCTCAAAACGAATACTAAGAAAACTTGCTCAGTGGGTCACGATGAGCTCATTCAGTCCACTCGATTACTGGAAAAATTTTCCACTTTGAGAAGTATGCATGTGTCTGTGTTGAGTCAGAACCTGGCACAGTGGCTTCAGTACACATTTTTGTTATAAAAAAGTCCCCTTTGTCTTTTGCAACCCCCCAAAAATTCTGGCCCAAACACTTTCTGTGTTTCGTGTTTTTTTACAGAGAAAGTGTGGGCACTGTAGTGTTATGTTTCGCCTGGAAGGTGGCATCTTCGGGCCTAGGGTGGGTCCATTTTCCTACCTGCAACACTTCAGCATTGTGCATCCTTTTATTTGCTGTCCAACTGCCTTCTATTTCGTATACAAATAACAGTGTATGAAAAGGTTGCAAGTGTACACCTGCTTATGCTCATATGCAGAAACTGTATTTTGAAGAGTTTGCTGAAAACATAGCGAAATTTTTCTGCTGAACTTCTTGGCATATTTTCAATGCAAAGCTGGCAGCTATTGTATAATGCCTCCAGCCTACAGTACGGGGACCTCAGAGGAAAATGATGTGTTCGGTGAGACTGAGAAAACACAGTCACAGACACCACAGAGCTATGCTGGGATGGGCACAGCAGTTGTGGGGAGGGTCATGGTCAAATATGCTATTTCAAGCCAAATCTGAGATGAGGATGTGTTCTTAGCCACAGGAAAAGTGTTGTCTTAGTCAGAACAGTTAATCATGCAACACGAAGAGAAATACGTACTGTAAGTCCTCATGATTTCTGTTTCCAACAGCTTTTTTCCTCCTCTGAAATGACTTGCATATATTTTGGTGCTGCTCATTCGCAATATGGTAGCATCTGCGCTCTGGCTTTTTTTGATGGAAAGCTGCAGGTTCTCCGGGTGGTATGAGCCATGCTTCTGTCACAGAGTTAACCTCCATGTGCCTCTTTTCGGGAGGCAGGCAGAGAGAGAGAAAGAGAGGAAAAAAAATATCCTGCTGACGTCAATGAAGACCACACTGTACTGG
Source organism: Pandion haliaetus (assembly GCA_013401275.1). Lineage (NCBI taxonomy): Eukaryota > Metazoa > Chordata > Aves > Accipitriformes > Pandionidae > Pandion > Pandion haliaetus. Next base: position 139,518 of record VYZV01002388.1, on the reverse strand, counting down.
ATAATATTACTGTGTACCTCAACCGCCCACTCCCTTTAATTTACTAGAAACTAAGCAAGCTGTTTTGAAACCCATCGCTTCCAGCGTGTTTGCACTGTTCTCCCTCGACCAAAGGCTATTAATTGTCAGGAGCTTGAAAGCTACCTGATTCCTTGTTCAAAGCACTGAGACAGAGGGGATTTCCATGAGTAATAATTTCAGTCTGTGCCTGTGCAGCGCACCGTAGGCTAGAGTAAATTGATCCAGCTGCTTGCAAGACTAGATGGAAAAGTGCCCGGGGGGGCTGGGAGCACATCACCAGATGGAGCTGGATGCTGTTGTCATCACATGGGGCTCCCCAGCTGCTGGGCATGCTCAGGCTCGACTTCCACCATGAGCAGGGAGCGCTCAGCCTTCCTGTCTGTGCTGACTTGCAATGCGAGGCAAATTCGCCAGCACATGTTGCAACGTCTTCTCTTGTAATAAAAAGGATAATTTTAGATTAGCCAGAGCTGTCGTCTTTTTTTTTTTTCTTCTTCTCTCTTTTCCTCCCTGCTTAATGTCCTCACCACGCTGACCCCAGTATTTTGTGCCTGTGTTTTGCTCAGCAGCAATCTTCTCTGTGACTGAGACTATAAAAGCTTCCGAGAGGCCAGCTACCTCTACAAATAATAAAAATTGGCAGGATTAACCTGTAACCCGAGGCGACGAAAATACAGATTCCACTAGCCAGATGGCAGAGTTCAAAGATCCACTCACTTCCTGGCGGAGGTTGCACAAGTTAATTTTTATCCTTGTTAAAAAGAAATAATAAGTGAAAACATAGCAATAAAATGTGTGCTGCTTGCTATCTCTGGTTTTAATCACATTTATTTTATTTCTTTGTGTTTTGTTATTAGGGATGTTAGGAAAATACATTCTTCCTCTCTTGTTTAAATCCTGCTTGTGTTTTTTTGTTATTTTGCTGGGGTGTTTGTACGATCAGGTCAATTTAGTCTATTAGAAGAAGAGCACTATATAGGAGGAACTAATTACCATAGCAGGAATGCAATTCACTTACTTTTTAAAATGAACAATTCAATTCGGGTTGCAGGGAAAAGAGGTGGCACCCTGGGTTTGGTGGCTGCTTCCTTACGGGAGAGCCGACAGTGGCTGCCCAGTGCAAGCTGGGCAAGAGCCAGGTGTGCTCAGAGGGTCTGGGGGCTGCCTGAGCCTGAGCTCTCCGGTGAGTTCACGGAGGGAGAGATCCCCATCGCAAACCAGGTGCAAAGCCATTAAAGAGGTTGCCCGAGCACTGGCTTTGCAGTGGTGGGGCAGGGGTGGCGGGGAACGGCATCCCCCGAGTGCTGGCACTGCGTGCTGGGGATAAGAAGTAGGGCACGGAGGCTTTCCCTCCCAGCTGCACAGCAGCTTGCTAGGCAGGAGAAAGTCGTTTTATAGAGGGGGACGCTGGAGCAGGGAAGCGGGATGTGGTTTCCGCAGGGAGTAGCAGAACGGGACGAGCACAGGGATGTCCCACTCCATGCCCTGTGCACCCACCACACTCCCCAGGCAGGGCTGGCCAGCCAGCGCTTTTCACAAGCAATAGATCCACTCCATCCCTTTACCTTTCCTCTTAGTCCCCTCTGACAAAACCAACGTATGCGGACACTGTTGCAGCACGGGGACCTTACCGCACCCCTACGGAATCAGCAGTAGTAAATTTACTGGAAAGAGAGGACCGGAGCACGCTAATCTGAGAGCAGCTCTCGGTTCTTCTTTCCCTGGGCCTGACCATATGACTTTCTTCACAAGCGAAGTGTTAACTGTGAGAAGAAAGGCTGCAAAGTGTGAAGTTTAGATAAGTGCCTGTGTGCCTTGCTATCACGTGTGCCTTGCTATCATGTGGCTGTCATGAAGTGTACACAAAGGTAAACAGCTCAGCCAGCGGATTGCAGAATCAGGAGTGGAAGAATAAAGTTCATGGGTTGTTTTTGTGATGGTTTGTCCTCCCTCGCTGGCTGGGCCATTAATGAGAACAGAAGTTGAGCTGCTGGCAGGGTTTTGGAGCAGGCTGCAGGTACCCTTCAGGAGAGCAGCATTGGGAGTTCCAGGCAGGGAGTTTATGATTAATTTTGCAGGCATTTATTGTGCAATGCGAGATGGCCACCGGCCAGCTCAGAAGTTAAGCCAGAAGATGACTGTCAAATGAAACTGTTACGTTTGGCAGATCTTTCCAAAGCTGCTGTGCAAAACAGGCATACTGAAGCTGATCTCTGGATTTTCCAGACCCTCTGTACAGCATATTCTTGTACGTCAGCCTTCTTCATTTTTCCCCTTTTCGGCAGAAGAATTAGGTTTGACTTGCAGGCCACATGGATTTTAGGTCAGGATTTGTACTACAGGCAGCCCTCTCCATGCCTTACATTTACCAGCAAACCTCTCCTTCTGGTAATTCCTCCTTTAATGGTCTTACAAGGAACCAGCTCTGCTTCACTTGGCTTTCTGAAAACAAAACCGTGTTTTCTTTGAAAAGCCTATTTAGCCCAGATGAAGGTGAGGAGGAGATGAAAAGGCTGGTGGTGCGAAGTGAGCCCTACCTGTGCAAGCAGATTGTGATAGAAATTTCGCTCTTGTGTGGCTTACCCCAAGCTAAGGTCAGTGAGTTAGTTAACTCTGTTTGGACACCGTCTGGCATGAATACTTCAACGAAAAAGCTTAATGTGTAACCGAGGGCTTTTTTTTTCTTCTCTGTCAGCAGTTGGCAAGAAGATACTGTAAATAAGGCTCCCTGTGAGTAAATAGATATGTGTGGAGAGGGGAGGGGAGCACCGCAGTAAGCAGTTTTGAAATTCATGCCAGCGTTGCTTCAAGTGATATGCTTATTTGAGTAACCTGCAAACCATACGGATGCACAGGTTTCAAAAACAGGAAAGCGTCTTGTTTAAAAACCTTCTGAGGCAACCCGAGGGCTTAGAAAAGAAACTGCCTTTGCGGTTAAGTGATTGTACTTCCTTATTGATATCAGGATCGAGGTGTTGCAAGGCCTGACGGGACGGCGGTGCTGCGGGCGGCGAGCGGGGTGGCTGCGATGACCATGTTTGCACCCGGCCAAGGGGCTTTCTGGAGGGATGAGAAATCTCAAAGTTTCCTTTTTCATTTCCTCTTTGGAAGTGTCGGGAGTGTTTTTTTTTTCCTCACTCTCTTTTTCAGTAATGTAGTAAGAAATAACAAAATAATCCAAGAGGGCTGAGATTCTCAGAAGACGCTGTGTTTCTGAGCTTGCCCAGTCCCCAGCTCCCGGTGGTTGTGTCCCTGCCATGGGCCGTGCCGGGATGGATGGTGCTGTGCCGGATGCCTGGCTCCTGGCACTGCCAGCCCAGCACCCAAACGGGTGCCTTTGGGAGGGCAGGGCGCAACGCTTTTCTGAGGGCTTTAAACGTGGATGTGTAGAATTTGCTGATGCTTTTGGAAAGCCCGATGGCTACATTTCTCCATAGATAAACCAAAGCCACATACTTTCTGTTTGACCTTTGTTTTGGATTAAGAAAAAATCAGCCCACGAGATCTGAAGTTAAGTTTCCATGGGTGAGAGAAATGCATACGCCTGGGTGCACGTGACTGTCAACGCGCACATGCCTTGCTGAACACAGTGTGACCCCTGCTTGCGTTGGCAGCGTGCTCCTTGGGGATTTACAGAGCCGGTACCTAGAAAACACAAGTCTGTCTTACCTGAAATGACATAGCTGACACAGTTCCAACACACTCTGTTATTATTTATTAAACAGAAGTCAAAGCGCAAAGTTGGGATGCAGGCTTTCTCTTTCCCAGCGTGTGTGGTTTCCAGCAGAGGTTGTGCTCATTCCCGTTGGGTTTGGGTACGTCCATTCTTCGAGCACTTGGGGTTGGGCAGGGAGCCAAGCGGGTCCCTTCCCAAAGGGACAGCTCTTCTCCTCATGGAAGCGGATGGGATATTGCAGTCCCACCCTGGCTTCTCCTCCCTACCCGCCTTACCTTCCAGGATGTCCACCTCAGCTGGTTTCCTTACCGGTGGCAGCTGCGGTGCCAGCCACATCGGAGTTACAGCAGACATGGCTTTGACTCATCAGGTCCTGTATTTTGATTGCTCTTCAGCTGAAATGTCAATGGCTTCTCAGTCAGCTTACAGCAAAGAAAATGTTCGAAAAACTTTAGGAAATTAATTTAACTAGACTTGGAGCAAAGCTTTTGGCTAGAATTTCAGGCTCCAGCCAACACGGCAGACTTTTGCCAACTCATTGCCTTGGTCCTAGCAGCCAGCAATGAAAAGAGAGAAAAAAAGAAAGAAAAAAAATCCCCTCCATTGCCCCTTACATTTAATTGTGCTTTTTTGTAAGCCTCATAAATCCTGCCCAAATCACGTCATCAAGCCACAGGGAAACTGAAACCTTGCCCAAGGCAGGAGCCAGCAGGGCTGTTCAAGCTAGAAGGGTTACATTCAGGGACGAGTTCAATGCACTGCAATCTTGTTTTGAATGGGAATGTGCTTGTCTGTGTGTGTGTGTGTGTGAGAGAGAGAGGCACCTGGGTGCGGGAGACGGTCCTGCCTTTTTCCTCTTTAGATGTCAGAAAACCTACAAGAGGAAGAGTGGCACGAGTGGAGGCAAAGCAGACATCCTCACTGCCGCCCCCCGAGAGCCTTTCAAGTGCTTTTCCTCTTGCGATGCAGCGAGGGGGAGCAGGAAGGGAGGGACGGGGACTTGCACCGAACGGGCCTGTCCAAGCACTTTATTTTTTCATTTGGGCATCAGACAGACGGAGGGAGGAGGATTAAAAAATAAAGACATCTAAACTGAACTCCTGAGGGTTTTCTTCCCCTTCTTTCTTGTGGTGCTTTGTTATAATTTTTTTGCATGTAACTCCCATCCAGGAAGAGAAAAGAGATTTTCAGCTTGGAGGCAGAGCCTCCTTGCTGCCTCTGGTGCTGTCCCTTGGTCACAGCTCTCCCGGACACGGGGTGGGTGATGCCCAGCTGGGAGACCAGCTGCATCTCCCCAGGGGAAACCAGGGCCTCCCCAGCTCCGGCCCGGCCAGCCAAAACATCACCATCTGTATTTCATGGGATGGGGTGTGCACGAAAGGCCCTGCAAGGTTTCGGCAAACACACTTTTTAGCTTTTCACCGGTGGGGCCGAGAGCAAGGTTTGGGCCAAAGCAGCGGCTGGCACTGCGCAGGGGCACGGTTGCTTGCCCGTGAAAGAAGGGTGTCACGCTGTGCCCTGCTGTGCACCTCCCTTCACCCCCGTGGCAGGCAGCCCTGAAGTGCTCCCGCAGCCCCTTGTCTCTCCGGAAGGGATAAAGCTAAGAGCAGCAGGCTTTGATGGGGGCTGAGCTATCGCCAGCAGTGTTTAGTCACCCATCTATGGACTGCAGCAGAAGCTGAAAATGTTTGCTTATTTTTTTGTGGCTTTTTTTTTTTTCCCACCTCATGCAGTAAAATAAGTGTAAAAGCACAAGGGGATAAGGCTCCCTCCTGCCAAGCGTTGAGCCATGCCCCCTCAGCTCTGCGAACACCCAGCACCCTGACCTTTGCCTTCGGTCGGGCTTTTTTCAGACTCATCATTATTTTGGCTTCATTTGTGCTGCGGAGGAATGCAGGTGTTTCCTCTGTTCCCACCAGCATGCCCATGCTCTGATTTCTGAAAGGCCGGGGAGGCTGCTCATGCGTGTCCTGTCGTGCTCAAGGAGGCATTTGAGGAAAATGTGGATGCAGTTCAGGCAAATGACGAGGGAAACGACGCATTTGCATGCACTTGCATGTAAGTGTAATTTAGGCAGGCAACGTGCCGAGCTTGCTTGAAAATCTGGCCCATGTTTTCCCATTTGTGGGTTGCTTTTTTAAGTTAAGAAAAGGCAAACAACTTATTCCTCCATTTGATCTGTAATAACCTGAGCCGGTTCCCTTGGAAAGCTTATTTGTTCTCCTTGGCTGCTGAAGTGGATGCCGAATTTTGAGCATCCTGAGAAGAGATGGTGTGCATATGGGGTTCTTTGTTGCCGAAGCTTTTGTTGGATGGTTATGAGACTCATTTATATAGCTGTTTATGTATTAAAATTGTTGGGTTGCCGGGAGCTACGGATAAGCGCTCCTTGTTTGACATATCTCTAAATAAATATAGCGGCACATTATTAATGGATACAGCTTTAAAAGCAAACACCCAGAGATGCACTTACAATAAGGGGAGGAAAACCAAGGTTACATCATGTTGCTAGAAGCCAATTGCTTTGTTTTCTAAAATGTTTCTCTGTAGGACACAGATGATTTTTTGACTCATTCAGTGTTTGAGCATCCAAAAAGTCTCAAGGTTGCTCCAAAATTCTTTCAACAGCATCCCAAATGGCATTAACAGACGGTTACAGTATTTTACTGTCCAGCGTATCCTTTTCCCCCAATGGACTCATGTTTGATAGGGAGGTTTTGGAAGGAATATTTTTGTATTTCTGGAAAACTATGTCCCTGCTGAGTGAGGAATCAGCATTCTGGGGCTTTTCAAACGACATCATTTTGCAGTCTCAAGAAGAGTGGCTGTCCCTGGGCTTGTCCACGTGTGTGAGTGCAAGCATACCTATGGGTGAATGCCATGGGTCGCCAGGAGAAGATGGAAGCCTACTGCTCCCACTGTCATGCTGCTAATCCTTTAGGTTCCTAGCTATGGCCAGCGCAAGGAAACATCTCCTAAATGCATAGCTGGTTCCCTAACTGGCAATTACGAACTGGCTTGTGCACTCTCTGCCCCCCTTCTCTGGATAGCTGTGTTCCCATCACTGTGCCGCCTCCTCCTCCTGTTCCTCCTCGGCCCACTTGGACTTGGAACCAGAAGCTCCCACCTGGGTCTTGCTCATGGCCCTGCTGTTTGCTCCTCAGCCCCACCAGGAACTGGTTTTTATTTGTTTTGGACCTGAAGGGCGCAGATTCAAGCAGGGCTGTGACCGAGGGACAGGTTGTCCTGCCTCCACAGAGGGAGCTGAACCAAGGGCTCAGGACTGCAGGTCAGGTCAAGAGCTGACAGCTGGTGTCCCTCTGCTCTCGCTGCAGAAAGATTGATGCTTTTGCTGCCATTCATGCCCTGAGCCAACAACCTGCAGTTTTGGATGGAGGAACCACCGCCAGCCGCCTCTTCCAGGGGCCAGCCAACTCTCTGCTCAGACCTCCATGCTCAGCAAAACCCATGTGATGACATTTGAGACATGGGACTGAAAAGTGCCTGCCCATCTTCCTTGCGCAGCTGCAGCAACGCTCCCAGGGCTGCGGGTATATCCTGGCTTGGCAAGTTCGACGGCTGCATCCCCGCGCACACCTCAGTGACGCTGTTGTGCCAGCAAAAGCCTGCAGCACAAACCTGGCTGTCGGCTGTAGTTTTTTGTGGGCACGGACTAGCTTTCCACGGCACGCCTGCTGTGCCCTGGGGGCAGGCCGGGACCCCGAGCCCTCCCTCAGCACAGCTGAGCACAGGGATGCTAACGCTGGCCCAAGGGGGACGTATGGCTGGATGAGACCCTTCCTGCTCCTCACCAGCTTTGTCTTGGTTGTTACCGCTCATCCGATTAAAAAATAAATACACTGTGCTTGGAAAGCCATTGAAGGAGCAGCTTGGCAGGGTGAAGCAGCAAGACCCCCTCATTGTGGGCATGCAGGAGGTGTGTTAGCTATTTGAGCCCTCAGAGGAGGGGGCGGTGAGGCTCCTTGCAGCTCGTCTGGCTCCTTCCTGGGACACACAAGCCCCCAGGCTGAGGGCTGGTGGCTCTCCGGAGGGTGGAAGCAGGGCAGGCCTCATTATTGCCTGCTTAACTTGCCCCTTCAAGTGGCTAGCCTCTTCCCTATGCGGTTGTTTTTATAGCGATCTCATCTGTAGGTGGGTGAATTGTTCTCTTCCTCGCCTGGCGCTGCTCCTGCAGGCTAGGAGGGTTTTGGCTGGGGTGCTCCTGTTTGTTTGCTCTAGGAAAGTGGTGTGCATTCACCTACCATGGGGAGGGTGCAGGCACGGCAGCCGGCATGCCTCTGATCCCTGCAGCGGCCACTTTTGGAGCCAGGTGTTCGCAAGGGCTCCTCAGACTACCGCCGTTTTCTGGAAGCACATCCCTTGGCATCGCCTGGGCTGCTGCCACAAGCAGGGATGGTTCCCCATCCCGACCCTTTGCTCCACGAACAGCCTCCCTGAGAGGCGCACCCTTGCAGCTGGGCAGCTGCAGGAGAGTCACCAACCCAGCTGGACGTGGGCATCCCCCTGCGAGCAGCCCTGGCTGCTGGGTGAAAGTCACCGACCCCGCTCCTGCCACCCTCAAAGCAGTGATGTGGTGTCCGAGCAGTGGCTTCTCCCTGCGGGGCCACGGGTGCCACGGACTGGGGACCACACATGGAGGTGCAACACGTGCCAGAAGGGAAAGGAGGGAAGAGCGAAAGAAGACAAAAGGTTTAACAAAAAGTGCAGCCCAGTTACGGTGTTGGACGTGCCCAGCATTGCCCCAAACCTTTACTCCGTTTCATGCGCCTGTGTTGCGGTGATGTGTTGAGATGGCAAAGCGGGGGCTGGCCTGGGCGCTCGTGGGCTGGACGGGAGGTGTGTGTGCGCAAGTCGGATTCTGAAAAACTGAGACTGACAGAAGGGCACAACACCTCCGGCAGCGGTCTACCATCAGAACGAGAGCTCCCGTGGCACCACTAAGCCAGCTCAGGGAGGCATTATCTCCAGTGTCCTGGTCAGGCTCTGGGGGCTTTTGCAATCCACCACCTCCAAACAGCTAGAATTCGGTTGTCCTAAATGAGTCCTTGTCTCCCTCCCGTGAGCAGCCCTCTGTCAACCCATGGGACGACTCTCCCGAGGAAAGGGAACAGAGCTGGCTTTCATCCGTGTGCTGCTAAACATCAGCTGTGTCCCTCTCGGCAGGCAGCCACTTGCCACCTCTGTCACTGCGTGCTTTGCCGCGTGCGCCGGGGTGCTTGCGGTACGAGGCGCTCACTCCTTGCGCTCCTCAAACGGACAAGAAAATCGCATGGTATCAAGCTGAATATATTTAACTTTTGGTTAACTTGCAGACTTCCACTACATGGAGGAGCTTTGGGAAGTGATGAAGGAGACAGAAGTGTTGGAAAATATGGAGAGAGAGAATAAAAGGGCAGGCTGGGCTGATCAAACTCCAGCCAAAAAAAATCTCCAAAGCAACTAACCAGAGATGGATAAAGAACTGCCAGTGAGTCAGGGGGAAGGAATGGCAGCATTGTCTCCTGTTTTAGCAAAGAATCTCTAATGGAAGAAGATGAAGTGCCAGGGAACTAATATCCCTCTGCAGCAATTGTTTGATCCCTCTCTTCCCCTCCAAAAAAGCAAGTTGCTGCTGGCTAGCTAACAAGTAAAAAAACCCAGTCCAAAACCTAATCTAGTCTCTTGTGCCAATACGCGCATCTGTTGGTGTGTCAGTGTTGATCCTCCTTCAGTACATGCCACATGCTCGTTTCTTTACACAAGATGGGCTGGAAGGGCCATTAACTAGATTAGAAATTCTAAGGCACAATTAAAAAACATGGTGCTTCTTTGCTTTAATCTTCTCTCCTTTAGCTTCCAGGCTTGTTTTCTCCCTGGCCTGACACAGTCCTAAGTTGTTTGGCGGTGGTAGGGTATCATTACACAACCGGGGCTGGTTTCTAAACTGTGTAACATCATGCATTACCTTGGCAGCAACACGCAGGTCTATGAGGCTCTCCAAAAAAGGAGTAACCCCACCAACTGGCAAAACAATAGCTGCATTTACGACCTGGGGTGGAGAGGATTTGAGCATTGAAACTGTGCAACCAAGGAGCAACATGGTGACTCGTGAAATCCTTTTCTGTGCAGTTTACTGTCCAGAGCTACCCAGGGGGAAAAAAAAAAAAAAAAAAAGGAAAGGAAAGGAAATGTTTGGTATATTTGTTCATAATGCAGCTATACGTCTGCAGACGTATTGCAGCTGGAGGTACACGGGAAGGAGGGCAACTGAAAGGTTACTGTCAGTAGTGCTCAGCCAGGCAGGACTCATGCCCTAGCAGCCTAGACCAGGGGCCCCGTGCCAGCAGCCAGGATGGCTGCACCCCCCCTATTCCCACGCAGACCATTTCTCCGGGGAAAGCAGCGATGCTGCAGATAACACCGTGGTGCACACTCCTGCAAGAGGGGTCATGCTTTTGCTCCTCCTGCTCTCCTCACACAGCCAGGGCAGGGATGTGGACTCTCTCCATCCCACTGCGAGCAAGGGATGTCTGGGCAGACTGGTCGGACTCTTGCCTGCCTGGCTGGTACCTGTGCCCCAAGGGCAAGGAGCAGCCTGGGAGGAGCAGCACCATTTGGAGCATTCCCGATGTCCTAAGCAACATCTGATAACACAGGGTGGATTGCAGCCTGTTTTCTGAGATGAGGAACTGCTGCTTAATTGCTACTGCATTGTACAAATGCAGTGGGAATTTTACAGAGGACATAACATGTTCTAAAATGACTTTTTTTAATTCCTTGGGTAAGTGTTTTACTCATGCAGAACTGCGTTTATTACTATTATTAATGGCCTCACAGGTCCTTGTGCTAGTTCCGGATGTTTATAGTTAGTGTCATTATACAATTTTGAAGGTACAGACCGGATCCTGGCCGACCCGCATTAAAAACAGTAGAGTTTAGGGATTTGATTTTTCACAGGTTTGGGCATCAGGATATTTTTGCATTCTCTCCTGTGTTTATTGTGCAGAAAAGCTCTCATCATCACTACATGTAGAATATAGCAGGAAAACACTTCCCTGCTGTAGAAAATTGAAGACATTATAATTGCCCTGTTAATCCCTATGGGATTTTAGAAATGAATGCTATAGTGTATTTCTATAGGGCCCTACTTGCTTATCCTTTTTAAATGCTGCAAGATTTTTCCATGTGGTTATGTTTAGGATGCATTATGGAGGCCTTTCATCTTCCTCTGAAGCACAGGATGAAATATGGGTCACTGTTAGAATAAGGCAGTAAGACTTTGTGATCCGGTAGTCTGCTGCATCTGATATGGCAAACCCTGTGCTGCTAGGAAAGCCATCATCCTTTTGGGAACTAAATGGCTTGGCAGGGTTGCTTTAAACTTGGAGCTACACCTATTTGATACTTTTTTGGATGAAAGAACAAGATCTTTCACTCTCCTTTCTGTGGAGTGCCAGCCAGGTTTAAAATTAATATCAACCAACGTTGGAGAGGGAAGGAAATGAAAGAAACATTTCTTCCCCAGAAACAGCCCTGCTTTCCTGCCTTTTCCATAAGTGCATAGACGTCTGTCAATTTTGGCACCAGAAAACATTAAAAATAAGAAGTTTTTTAAATACCGGGAATTCTGCATCTTTAAATGTCGCCCAACAGGAATGCAGAGGCTGTAAAATGGACAAAAGAGAATTGAGCCAGTCAAACAGTTAATGTGCTTCTGCAGAGAGCGCTTATTCACCCTTAACAAAACATCTGAAATATCCCGTGTGTTTTTGGAGAAGGCTAGAACAAGGTGAAAGGCATTGCCTCTTGCGTCCTGGAGCCTGGAAACTGAGGAGAAGCCCAGAGCTGAGGAACAGGGGTTGAGTTTCCCACTGTCCCAAATTCACTCCAGCTCCCGAGCAGATTCCAGGAGTCTGGGATAGCTGTTGCGAGATGCCTGTGGTCTTTTTTTGCTAGAAATACGGAGTACCTATCCTAGTCACTGATTCAGAGCACAATAAACTGTGGTAAATCGGGCTCTTGGCACTCAGAATACAGACGTTTGAAATGAGGAGAGGCTCTCTCAAGAGATATTTTTCCCAGCTATAAAAAGGGGGAATAGCTACATTACAGGAGGGAAGGTTAAATCATGGAGGTTTTTTGTAAACTGCTTTGGAGAGGAAACCATTATAGAAGTACAAATTGCTCTTTATTTTTTATTTTATTTATTGCCTCATTTTCAAATAATGAAATTCTGAACATACCTCCTCGCTAGCTGCTGAAAAATAAGGGAATGCGGGAGGTTTCTTAATGACACTAATAAACTCAGCAGAACACTCTGCCAATGAATATTTTTTTTTATTGCAAAAATACCATTTTATTAATACAAATGGTCTTTATAGGATTGCATTGGTTGCCACACAGTTTTGTTTAGAAAAATATACAGACTAAATTATTTTGTTCAAAACATTCTCTTTTTATCTGGTTGGAATGGAGAACTTAATTTCAGAATTTCATTTGGTAATGACTTTTTTAGTTTGGACAGTGTAATTTATATTCCATAATAAAAATATACAGAATTAAAGTGACGTGATTTTAATGAAAGTGCAATGTATTAATGTAGGATATAATTTTACGTGAGTGGAAACTTCAATTAGTGGGAAAAATGCAAATATACTGGTGGTCCACTCTGCAGCCTCACTGCCCTTCTCTACTAGGGAAGAGATGGAAAGCTTGCTGGAGTGTCCAGAACAGCCCTCTTTGCTTCTTCCGTTCAACCCTTCCTACTCTTAACACCTTTCTTTGCTAAAAGGTAGCATGATTTCAACTGCAGGTTATTTTCTTCAGGCTGCAGTACACAGATTTTTCCCTCCTCTCACCTGTGTGGAGGTGAGGGCCATGTGTGACGGGGGGGATCGTTCACCCATTCAGCCAGCAGTGCTGTGGGGGTGAAAAATCCATCCCTTTCACTCATCCCTGCCACTGGCCCCTCTGCCCTGCTGTGCTCAGCTCGACGGTGCTCTGTATTTTGATTTCCACACGCTGTTTAGTCTGGTGGGTGCCCACCGGTCATTTTTCTTCCTGCCATCCCCTTTGGTAGTGTGATGCTGGCCAGACAAATTAATTGCTGTGCTTCTTGAGGGGTTTTGCCTGCTGATGCGATGTTGCCACTGGGGTTTGACTGGTCTCTGTCCCGTTGACGCAAGATGCTAATTGTGATGTGCAGTGAGTCCCGCGAAGCACAAGGAATGCTCCTGCCTTATTTTGGGGAAGGTGGATGTGGAAACATCCGCCCTTGGCAGCCACCAGCAACAGAGCAGGAAAAGGGATGAGAAGAGTGGGACCTAAATTCTGTTAATCGACAAGCGTTGGAAGGGATGCGATGCTCTGGGCAGCCAGAGCCCAGGCAAAGCCCAGTGCAATGTGCACAATACGTGGCGTACTCACTGCTGAAACCACCGCTGCTCTGTGCTTTTCCAGGAAAAATGGAATATGTGAGTCTCCGCAAAATGTACACTCTGTTAGGCATTGTCTGGAGTGGCTTTTTGGGGAGAGCTCTGTGAGTTAGCTGGAACAACTCCTCCGCTGAATGTACACTCGGCTCCCTCGCTCCTCCGGACCACTCCCCCCTGTCTGGCTCTTAGCACTTCCAGCCTTCAAAATGTTCAAATAACTCAGTTTATCCTTACAGGACCTCTGTGGGAGGGATGGAGGGATGGGTAAATCCTTAGTTTAGCAATTGGGAAACTGAAAAATAATCCCTCATCCCTAATCCGCAGTGAGACTTTGGGGTGCCAGGCAGTGCTCAGACCACGCTGCAAGCACGTGTCTGCAGGTACAGGAGCAAAGGCACGCTGCTGGGTGTCTGTATACTGATATATCTGTCAAGCTATGTGGATACTGCAGGTTCAGACATCACTTGCTTTTGGTTTCCCTCACAGAATGCTCACCTGGTATGACAGAGTGTGATGCAAAGCTGTTTGGAAGAGATTTATTTCCCTGTTGGGATTGGTCAGCGAGGAGGAGGGACGTACGACATGCAGTGACGTCTCTAGCAGTGCGTACATGGACACAGCAGAATGTAACCCACCGGTGGTACTCAGCAGAGGCACCGACACGTGCCGTAACCGCTTGCACATACCGCAGGGCACAAGGAGCCAATGGCACCGCTGCCTCGGGGCGCCCTGGGGTGCATCTGCTTCATCCGAGCTGCTGGTTTGCTTTTCCTGGAATCGAACTAGAACCCCCAAAGGATGTTGCATGAAACTTGTAAACCAAAGTCAGGCCTCTTTGTCTTGTGATGCTTGTTTTAATTTTACTGTGGGCTGTCAGGAAATTAATTTTGTGATTAAAACTGAAAGCTGCCTTGAAGCAGCTGCCAGGCTGGGGGGTGTCGGTGGGGGCTCCAAGGGGGTTAGTTAACTCCAAGTCCTCAGTGCATTGTTTTTCCCTGCTCAGGTCCACGTGGAGGATCTATTCCCAGATCTAATCAGGATTTGCGCTTGCAAAGGGGTGAATGCTAGAGCTGTGATCTGAGTCAGGGAGGAGAAGGCAGGCCTTGTGTGATTTTACCTTCATGGTGCTGCGAGCTGCTGAAGCCCTTTATAAGAAAAGGGCGAGTCTGATTTAACGAATTTACCAAAGCTCATGGGTTTGTGGTGAAAAGTCAGTACAACAGGTCTTTGTGAGTTGTGGATTTACGACATGTAAATAAGTTAGTGTGCTAATTGTGCCTGGTGTTACAGGTAGCAGGCTGTTAACAAAAGCCTCGCAGGATGATTTATGTGGGTTATTTCGCACACGCTTGTGTGAAATACGTTTATAGATCCTCTGACTCCCTTCCCTGCAGCTGCAAGGGTAGGAGCAAGGAGCAGCGTTCAGCGTAGGCTGGCCCATGCTTCCTCCCCTGGGGTGCCGAGCTCCAGCAACCAGGAACCATTAAACCGGGGGAAGAAAAATGGCTTTTGGCTGCGCCCAAGCCCTCCCGTCGGTGTTGCCCTGAAATCTCTATGCTGAATGGAAATGGTTTCCTCTCCCCCAGCCCTGAGCTTACAGACTGGGTTTCCTGCCTTCCTGTTAGTGCCTCCACCTACCCAGACAGCTCTGACACTTCAGGCTTACTGATTAGCTATTTTCTACCACAGCTCTTTTAGCAAAGGTTTTACACAGCGGCGTAACAGCTGACTAAGCAGCCAGCCTGCGAGCGAGAGAAATGAATGTAGGGCTTTTTTTTTTTTTTTTTTTATTCGGCAACCTGACAAGGCTCCATCTCAAAATGTTGAGGCATTTCTCCATGCATACAGCCTGTTCAGTGGATGGGCTGGCGTTCAGCTGTGCTCTGGGAGCTGGGAGGCAAGCCCTGCTGGGGCCCCTGACCAGGTAAAAAGGAAGGGGGATGTTTCAAATACAGTACCTAGAAGAGAGAGACACAGGCAATTTGCATAGTGAAACGAAGACGGGAAGATGTGCTGAATATGCGACTCGGCTTTGAAAACAGTTATCATATGCAAAAACAGTTAATACATAGGAGAAATGTTAGAGAGAGAGACTCTGTGGACCAGAAATATGAAAGTACGAGGCAATTTTCGTATCAGAGAGCCTGCCATTTCAGAATGTCCCAGAATGGGACACCACAACCACACATTTTGGGGCACCACAACCGAGCCGGCACCAGCCAGCCAGCTCTGAACTGAATTTTTATTTTTTTACATGTGTGTGTGTACATATATATTCCCTCCCCTGTGCTGAATTCCCTCCATAGCTGGGGTAGTACAGCCATTCAGAGCACATTTCCATGGTGCTTTCAGTTTTTATGCTCACTTTTGCAAATCACTTCCAATATATCTCAAGAAATGAACCAACTCTATCTTCAGGTAGTGATGGATATACCTTAAAACATTCAAAGCACTTGAAAAGTTCTGATATCTTTGGTCTGATCCTTAGCCAAACTATGTCTAGCCTTGTTGGAGTCTCTGTTTTATTCAGACACTAGTGGCAAAAACATCTGTTAACTTCCATTTTAGCACTGTTAATCTACTGTCATCTATCCTAAACAGGTCTTCAATCTTACCGCCCAGGGCAGGTGGGGAAAAAAACTGGGGCATAGTCCTTTGCAGATTTTAGGATCTGGGGAAATTTATGGGACCTGGTTTCTGCTGTGAGGTTGTCTTATTAAGTGCCGCCTTACTCTGTGGCTGGTATTTGAGGGCAGAAGGGTCAGGGCACCGGCAGAACATGAACACTCTCCCACTGATGAGACACACTCCTGGACAGGGGCTACTAACGCTGGGAGGGCATATTCTCTCCTCCTGCCTGGAGAGAAGTGAGTAAGAGAAGACGAATGGACAATTATTAACAAGGCTGGTTCAATGGCAGGACTGAGTAAGATTAAAAAGAAAGTCCAGGGCTGGCCTGCATGCCTGAAGATGAAAGCACCTGGAGGAAAAGGTGGCATCATCTGAGGGTGCTCATTCAGGGAGCTGGTCATTTCTTGTGGTTTGCCTTTTAAGAACAGCACTGGCACATTTCTACACATATCTGCTCCTGCCTGTGTGCTTACTGGTACCCTGTTGGTGCTGAACAGCTAACCTGCACAGCAAAAAGTCTGAAATATCCCTTGATGCTGGGAAGAGGTGGCATTGCTGTCATTCAGGAGGACACTCGGGGTGATTTTTTTGCCTATGAAAAGTGTTGGGAAGGCAACTCTGCAAAATTGAAGCCTTTATTCTTTATACTCGGTATCACGCACATGGCCAGGGGAAGGTTTGCCTTCAGAACGTGGGGAACTGAGAAGGATGCTCAGTACCAACCAGAGTTGCTACTGAATGCGTCAATAAGCCCACTGATGTGATGGTGCCTTTCACGGCATGCCTGAAAACCACTGCTGAATGTAATGCAGCATTGGCACTTCAGTGAATCGATTTCTCTGAATGCCATGCCAAGCAGACGAGAAGCCTTTGTCAGCCAGTTCGGGTCAAGTCTGTCATCCAATCCCCGACCTATAGCTTGTGGGGGTGGAGTACGATGGATGAAGTCATCAGAAAAGTGCAAAGGTCTTGTGTCCTTGGAGGGGAGAAGTGGATGTGCAAGAAGAACAATGTATTCGAAATAAATCAATAAATCAAAGATGCCAGCCTTGGGCAGATGTGTTTCTGTGCTGATTCTGGTGCCCATGCAGGAGAGCAGCAGAGCAAGGTTTGGCTGGGTGCCTGGGGGGGGCTTTCACGCCATAGGTTTGAAATGTACAGTCACCGATGGAGCTTTGGAGGAGAATTAGCATGCAGTGCTGCGTGGCTTTGCTCCCCTGACCCGGAGGACAAAAGCCTGCAGAGTGAGAAGGATTTTTCAAAGTGGTGTGGCAGGCAAGCAGAAAAAAAAGAAGGGGATTGCGGTATTACAGCTATCTGTTGTATGTAAATGTCTCTTCTTTCTGTGTTCAGATTCCATTTTCCCCAGGCTTTCCTCTGATTTCTTCATCTCAGCAGATGTGGGTCAGGCCCATCAGTATGTTCAAGAGGGAGATCTCAAGTACTGCAGCTGGATAAAAGATGCCTTCAGTCAAATGTCACAGCCTGCCCGCTCCAGTAAGGGGCATCACTGCTTCTACAAGCACGAGAAAGTCCCAGATCCTGATTCCAGTGTGCTGGATTTTCAGCTTTTCCCTTTCCCTCTCTGTATCTCCATGTTGATCCCAGGATTTGTGAGACGTCAGAGAGGCTGGATGTTCTTGTCTCTGCAGTTTGGACAAGAGAAGGAACAGGACTTATCTGGCTCAGAAACTCAGGATATCATTACATATTGGTTGGCTCTCCAGTGGGGCATGCTGACCACTGCATGTACCAAAACAACCTTGGTTGCTTTTTCTGGCATGGCATTTCAGCTCCATGCCTTAACACGTTTGCATGGTGAAACAGGGGCAGCATTTTGAAAAGTGAGAAGGCAGAGATACGCAGAGACCATTTGTGGGAGAGTTCTCTTGAAGAGCTGGAAAATTAAATGAGGAGAGTCTAAGAGTGATTTAGGAGTGTAGGGGCACCAAGGTGCCAAGGCTATGGATAGATAAATGGAGCATCAATTTGGAGTAAATTGCAGTTTAACAGCTCTGTGCGCACACGTATTAGGGGATTTTAAAAGCCAGGCAAGTTTAATCCTTACGCCTCAGGGCTGGATCTGTCACTGTTGTGGCTGGACTGGGTACCTTTCACAGACTGCAGTATGTTTGTGGCTTTTTAAAGATGGGACAGTTTTAGATCTTGCCACAGGTTGATCCACCTATGGCTTCTGAATCCTTGTGTGGGAACAGAAGAAATGAAGTGAGGAGCCAAGAAGAGTCTGGAGAGTGAAAGCCCAGAGAAGGGCGAGCGGGAGCAGGAGGTGGGAGGTGTCCATGGGTCTTCATGGTGGTGGAGAGCAATTCAGGGCAGTGGGAGAGAAACCACAAGGCTGTGGCAAGATGACATTGTCAAATAGATGAGATGTGTCCAGGCCAGGAATAGAAAAGCCATGGCTGAGCCCAGTGTGTGCCTAGCATTTGCATGCTGTGCCAGACCCAAGCTGCTTCATGGAGGTAGCTTTGGCCTGTGTTGTACCAGCAGTGCTGTGGTGTGGTGTGCCTGTGGCCTGGCTGACCAGCCCTCCCACCGCTATCTCCTGGGGGTTTGTTTGGCCTGTGCCAGCTCTCCACGGGCCAATATCCTTGTAGGTTGGGGCCACAGCCTGCTCTGCCCATGCAGATGCTTGCCAGATTTCACAGAACCATAGATTCATAGAATGGGTTGGGTTGGAAGGGACCTTAAAGTTCGTCTAGTCCAAACCCCCTGCACTGAACAGGGACATCTTCAGCAAGATCAGGTTGCTCAGAGCCCCGTCCAATGTGACCTTGAATATTTCCAGGGATGGGGCATCTACCACCTCTCTGGGCAACCTGTTCCAATGTTTCACCACCCTCATTGTAAAAAGTTTCTTCCTTATATCTAGTCTAAATCTACTCTCTTTTAGTTTAAAACCATTACCCCTTGTCCTATCACAACAGGTCCTACTAAAAAGTTTGTCCCCATCTTTGCTGTAGGCCCCCTTTAAGTACTGGAAGGCTGCTATAAGGTCTCCCTGGAGCCTTCTTATCTCCAGGCTAAACAACTGCATCTGTCTCAACATACTGTCATAGGAGAGGTGTTCCAGCCCTCTGATCATCTTTGTGGCCCTCCTCTGGACCCGCTCCAACAGGTCTATGTCTTTCCTGAGCTAAGGAGCCCAGACCTGGATGCAGTACTGCAGGTGGGGTCACACCAGAGTGGAGCAGAGGGGCAGAATCCTCTCCCTCGACCTGCTGGTCACCCTGCTTTTGACGCAGCCCAGGATACAGATGGCTTTCTGGGCTGCGAGCACACATTGCTGGCTCATCTCCAGCTTTTCAACCACCAGTACCCCCAAGTCCTTCTCCGCAGGGCTGCTCTCAATCCCTTTATCCCCCAGCCTGTATTGATACTGGGGGTTGCCCCAACCCAGGTGCAAGACCTTGCACTTGTCTTTTCTGAACCTCATGAGACTCAAATGGGCCCACTTCATGAGCTTGTCCAGGTCTTTCTGGATGGCATGCTGTCCCTCAGGCACATCAACCGCACCACTTGGCTTGGTGTCATCTGCAATCTTGCTGAGGGCACACTTGATCCCACTATGTCATTGATGGAGATATTAAATGGTGCTGGTCCCAGTATGGACCCCTGAGGGACACCATTTGTCACTGATCTCCATCTGGACATTGAGCTGTTGACCACCACCCTCTGAATGTGACCATCCAAACAATTCCTCATCAACCAAACAGTCCACCCATCAAATCCATGTTGCTCCAGTTTAGAGAGAGAAGGATGTTGTGGGGGTCTGTGTCAAAGGCCTTACAGAAGTCCAGATAGATGACATCCATAGCTCTTCCCTTGTCCACTGATGTAGTCACTCCATCATAGAAGGCCACTAGGTTGGTCAGGCAGGACTTGCCCTTGGTGAAGCCATGCTGGCTGTCTCGAATCACCTCTCTGTCCTCCAACTGCCTTAGCATAGCTTCTAGGAGGATCTGTTCCATGATCTTCCCAGGCACAGAGGTGAGGCTGGCAGGTCAGTAGTTCCCAGGATCTCCTTTCTACCCTTTTTAAAAATGGGTGCAATGTTTCCCTTTTTCCAGTCACCAGGGACTTCACCTGACTGACGTGACTTTTCAAATATTGTGGAGAGTGACTTGGCAACTCCATCAGCCAATTCCCGGAGGACTCTGGGATGCATCTTACCAGGTCCCATAGACTTATGTATGTTCAGGTTCCTCAGGTGGTCATGAACCTGATCTTCTCTTACAGTGGGACGGACATTGCTCCCCCAGTCCCTATCTTGTGGTCCATCCACTCAAGAGGTGTGGGAAGGACGTTGCCAGTGAAGACCGAGGCAAAAAAGTTGTTGAGTACCTCAGCCTTCTCCTCGTCCATTGTTACCAGTTTACCAGAATGTGCAGGTGGAAGATTGTGTCTATGAGCTTCTATTGGGCCAAATTTATGTTGTCAAATGACTTGGCAGTCATCAGACCTGATCCACCCAGAGCCTTCCCCTGCATGGCGGGGGAGCTGCTGGTCTGGGACTCACTCCCCCATGGCCTCCAGCAGCCTGGGGATTCACCACCTCTGTGGTCATGCCCTATGGCCCAGCTTCCCTCCGGGGGAGGTCGCCTGAGGCATTGGCTGGGGACGGAGCTTCTCAATTTAATTTCAAATTTCAGTTGTTGTCAGGAGCACTGCAGGAACAAGGGAGTTGTGGGATGAGCCGTTGCTGTTTCTTGCTGTTAATACCAGTGACATTGTAATTTTTGTGGCTGTAAGATGCCTGGAGCAGAGGGTGGGCCCCCTTGGAATTAGTGGCAAATTTTTTTTTTTTCTTTTCACACTGAAAGGAACAAATGGTCTTTCCAGCAAGCAACCTTCGCTTCTGTTGCCATGATCTGTCCTCCTCCCAGGAAGGCACTTGCTTTGGAAAGACTCGGCAGCCCTGCGGAGTGTGAAGGGCTGCTCACAAAAAAGACACACACACACACAAAAAAAAAAACCCCAAACCAAAACACCCTAAAGTGAACAGCAGCTGCTGGGAGTAAGAGCTAGGCTAATGTGGAGATGAAAGCATTTATGCAGAGCAGAGGTGGAGAATATTGGCTCCGTGGAGTGGGTGGAAGTGTCCTCATGAATGAGCAGCATGATGTGGGGCTGCCTCGAATAACAAAGAGGGAAGGAGGGCGTTAGGATTTGATAGTACAGACTTTGGAAAAAATGAGAAGCTGAGAAGAGAAGGAGATCATGGCTAATTTAAAACTGCCTTGGAGAAGCAGGTGGGAGGAAGACCTTGAACATTTTGCTACACTGTGACTTGAAAGTAAGGAAATGGAAAAACAAGGGTTGGAAGGCAGAGCAAGGGAGGGCTCATCTCCTGCTCACTCTTTAAAATGAACAATACTGACTCTTGTAGAGAACATTAGGGATTTTCTGAGAAAATGCAGAGCTCCTGGAGTGAACTGTCCTAAGGGAAGGGCTGAGGAAAGAGGATGAAGCCAGTGGCTCCCAGAAAAAAGATGATGATATGATGAGTCAGAGACACTTTCAGTTGCACTGAAATATTTACTCTTTGTCTGCCTGTATCCTCAAAGCCCACATCAAGAAATGAGGGCAACCCTTCTTTGACAGGTTAGAGTTACGCTATCAGGTGGTGTGCTAAGGGGATAAATAACAGCAGCCAGAGGAGCTTTATCAGCTCTTCCTGCTGTTACTTGCTTTGGACCAAATTCTTATTGACTTGGTTGGGCGTGCGCTGGGGTGACCTAGCTCAGAGCGTGGACAACGCTCCCCAGTGTGCCTGCATTTCCTTTTTTTGCATGCTTAACTTGACAGAGGTGACAACTCCATTATGCAAGTTGCATGTGACAGTGGCACTGTGCCCCTCTTGAAAAGTTGCCCAGGTCTGTATCTCACATTTTATACAAAGAGATCGAGGGCCATCCAGAAAAAACAGGTGCAAGCAGCCAATACAATCAGTTTCAATATATTCTCTTCTTCTCAAAAAACTCTGAACGTCTCTCCAAGATAATCAGAGCTGTTAAATAACACTTATTCTGTGCGGAGGAAGTACGGCACGATGGGACTGCTGGCCCATGCCAAGGAAAACACTTGGACTTGCTTGGCCTCTAACAATGGACCAAACCAAAGGAAACTGGAGGCTGTGGTGCCTGTGGGCTCTGCTGGGGGTAGTGGGGGGAAGCAGGACCCGGTGGCGGTCCCAGGGGAGGACGGGCAGGCAGCGGTCATGCCATGCATCCGGAGCGTTTGCCGGCTCTCTCTCCCCCAGACCGTGTCTCCCAGCGGCCAAGCCCAATTCAGGTCATGGAAGCAGAGCACCGTCACCGTGCAGCAGGTTCGTGGTGATCAGTCAAATCACAGTGATTTCACTGAGGGAAGAATTTAGATTTGATTTGCAAGAGTAAATACATCTCTTTTTTTTTTTTATTCCCCTCTGCTATACCAAATATTACCAGCTCATGTTTGACAAAAAGTATTTCTGAAACACTGTTCGTGACCCCAACACCAGCACCAAATAAAGATGTAGCACTATGTATGTAAAGCTGTAAAGCTTGGGGTACAAGAATGAACAGAAGAAATCCTTTAAGGATGGTATCTGATCAATCCCATATTCTGCCTCCACCTTTCCCATGTAGTATTAATAACCCTGTTTCTAACCAGAGTGTCTGTGTTCCAGTTGGCCACATCCCACTCTCACAGGTACATAGAACTTTAGACATCTATCCTCAGACGTCTGCTCAATAGTATTAGTATTTAGCAGCCCAGACTAGATGCTGACTTGGCCCAGGGTGGGAAGGCAGGGAGGCAAGCAGCCTGCTTACCTCAGGCTGCTGGATGAAGAGTGCTGGTCCTGTAGGGCCAGATTATATACTCTTTGTTGCAACAATGCAGCATCATGGCATTCATGCAGAGACCCGTCACAAATATGTCATACATCATGCAGAGAGCCATCACATGACAACTCCAGCACTTGCATGCATAGGTATCAGTTTAAAAAAGAGTAGTATTTGGCCTATACACTTTGTATTAGCTGTGTATGCCTGGTGATGGGAGGGGAGGGCTTCAACTGTATCAGAGATTTTATATCTGAAAAGAGATTTAATGAAGCTCTCTAAGCTCACAGTCATTTTCTTGTACTTTTGGTGGAGCGGGAGGTAAAAAATGTAGATTTGATTAGTATTGCTGGATCTGTTCTGACAAAAGACATCTTTGCTATGTCTTCCCATCCTCACACCAGGAGACATTTTAGCTCCTATGTTTTTTTTCTCTACCTCTGCACATGAAACAGATCTTTCCCTCCTATAGGTCTGTCTGTAAAGGTATTTATCCTTGACCTTCAGGTGCCCTCAGTCATCCCCAGTCTCCAGCGCTGCTGTTCCTGTCTATGGCTGTGCATGGGGCAGCCCCACTCCCCCACAGCCAGCCCCCCTGTGCAGTGTGGGGCAGCTGCAGCTGGGCTCCCTCATCCCACCAGCTGCTCTCCTGGCCTGCGTGGGATCCCCATGCGATGGCCTCCATGCAAGCGGGACATATCACAGTGCTTAGTTGGAAAGCTTATAGGAACTGATAAGGAATGAGGTGGTGTCCCCCTGATTGCCCCTGCTTGCAGGGAGCAGGGCGAGGACGTGGCGCTGGGAGGATCGGCATCATGCTGGGACAGGGCTTCTTGTGTCCCAGACCTGCTGCACGGGGCCAGTCCCTGATGCCCTGGAGGTAGGAGCAGGACAGGAGGAATGGCTGAAACACCAACTGCTGACAGCCTTATTTTGGTCAACATCCCGCTGAAGTCAATGGGATATTGCTCCAGGAAAAACTGGATAAGGATCTGGGGATTTGGCAGTGGGAGAGGTTCTGTCTTCTCGCTGTTTATTCTCCAAGTGGAGCCCTAACCCGCTGTTTGTGACTTCATGATCATTTCCAGAGCCTGCGCTAATGATGTCATACCCGGGGGATTCTGGCTTCAGGTGGGAAATTAACAGCAGGAGCAGATGAACTCTTTAATAAACAAAGTTCCTGTTTTCATGCAAATGTCTTTAGAAATAAGGAATGGGGGGAGTGAGAAATACAGAAATTTATGGTATAGAAGCGATGCTGTTTGGAAACAGACTTTTTATGAGTTTTCCAAGAGGCGCCAGCTGCTCTTTAATGTTTTCATTTAAGAGTTTTATGTATGAAAGCTCTAGCTTGTGTAAACAGCAAGGCTGAGAAAGTTGCAGGGGTTGTTGTTAATGGTGAACCTAACAGGCTGGGGATTTGGCTTGGAAAAGATGGTGAGTGTTGATGTTTATTCAGAGCGGAGGTCTTTAACACGGCCAGATGATGCCTCTGATGTCCCTGTTGTTCTCTGGGCTCTCCTGCCCGTGCCCCTCCCTCTCGTGACCAGCCCAAAGCCTCCCATGTCCCTCCTTCCTCCCAAAACCTGGGAAAAGGTGGCACAAGCGCATGGGAAACCCTTCAGCCGGGGCTGCCCCCTCTCCACTGTACCGCAGCTTGTCATCTCTCGGGGAGGCTGGACCTCTTACTCCCCTGAGGAGCAAGCCCCAGGTTAGGAGGTGGCCACGTTGCCCCACTGCCCCATCCCTGGCTGTGGAGGCAGGGCTGGGCAGGGTGCTTCTGCAGCAGCACGGCAGAAATGCACGCCAGCCCTCCCATCGCCCTCTCCACCACGTGCCCTGGTACTCCCTGCCCTCACCAAGAGCCATTGCTGATCCACATCTATTAATCTGCTATTTTGGGGAATGTCTATTGTGCACTCCAATTAATGTAATTGCTTTATTTTGCTGGAGAGAGTGCCGGAGCCCGTGCCACAAATAGCTTTGTGCGCGTTCTTCTGGTGGGCTCCTTTTGTTTGGCAATTAGCTCTCCAGGGGTGAAATGCGTGGCACCATATTAGAAAAAAATAAATGAAGTCCCTTCAGCAAGGCCAGCAGGCATGAAACAGGCAGCTGCACGCCCAGCACTTCCCAAGGAGGACCCGAGCAATGATCCTTGGTTCTTGCTGCTCTCCATCTTGCTCTCATGTTTTTCTGCAGCAGCTTTCTGTTTGCTCATCTACAGGAATACTCTGCATCTAGCCTGCCTGTTTTTGAAAAGGTGACTGCTGATGACAGCTAAGATAACAAGAGGGTGTTGTGTTTTTTTTGTCTTCATGAGAACGCCTCCAGTTCTATTAATAAAATCCTGAATCTGACTCGTCCTTCTGAGAACTCCCAGCCCCTCTTCACCCATTCAAATCTGTATTTTTAAGCTGCTGTAGGTGGATTGTCGACAATGGTTGTTATGCAGACTCTGAGTGCTGGCTTCAGGAGCTTCTTGGAAACCTGCAATGAGTAATCTTTATGTTTCTGACAGGTCTACAAGGAGGGAGGGGGCACAGTTTTGCTGAAGCTAGGTTGACAAAATAAGTGTCAATTCACGACAAACTAACTGCCAAAAATACTCACATCAAACACTGGAAACAATTAGCGAACGCTATGACAGAACATCTCTCAGGTTGGAGAGCACACTGAGGACAGAACCCCTCACTAGTAAACTGATATTTTAACCCTTTTTTTTTTATTTGTGTCACGAGAAATGATCAGGCCCTTTTTTCTCTGGTGTTACTTGTAGGTTTGGTGGTTTGTTTTTTTTAACTCATAGGCAGTGGCTGTACTTGAAAGATGAGATAGGTATGCTTATTTCTCCAGCTTGTTGTGTGAAGCAAGCGCTGATCACATGAGACCTGATTAATACTGTGAAGTCATAGAGGTGTGAGATGGCCATCAAAATTTGAGAAACTCTGGTCAGTACTAACCTGGACTACAGAGGCTTCTGAACTCGAAGCTGAAGAAGCAGTCCTGTGGTCTAGTGGTCTGTCAGTAGGCTGATACTTTTGGAAAAGGTTTCCCTGAAGAAAAATTTCCCTGAATAGAGAATCAGCTGTTGATAACTCCTTTTGTACATGGTCCATGTTGGAAGTCCAACATGCAAACCTTCAGCTGCTGAGCTGAGCAAAATGGGGAGAGAAGGGCTTCTTGGGGAAGAGGACTTGCAGCAACATGAGTACGTGCCCCGGGTTGCAGTGCCTTTGGGCGCCATGTGGTGTAGTTTGCTGTTTGTCCCAAAGCCGTCACATCCTACACTGGCTGGAATTAGGAAGTTTGGTTTTGTGGTACCTGTTTCCTGACTGTCATGAGCAGCTCCTGCCGCTGCAGAGCACGCTGGCAGCAGATGGGGTAGAGGAGACAGTGCAGCCCTGTGAAGGCCCTTGGGCTTGGGGCTGCTCCTGCCTCTGACACCCAGGGCAAGTCACCCAGGAGTTTGTAACAGCATTAACCAAAGTGGCACAGGCTCATCTCAGCTGACTTTCCAAGGTGCCAAGCTCCTCTTAACGATAGCTCACGCTGCTATCACACTCTCAGCCCTCCCCAAAGCAGACTTGCATTTGGTAGAGGTCTTGAGGTGCCTGTCTGTAGCACAGCTGCACAGATGTGACTCTGGGGTCAGCAGATCTGAAGTGCACAGTGCCATATATTGCCTTACATTGTTGTTCTCTGTAAAGCACCCTGTGTTATTGTCAGCTGTCACACCCAAGTACCCATAACAAGCCGCATCTTTGCATCACGCTGGTAGTCACAAGGAGGTAATACGTGCAAGTCCACCAGCTGGAAAGCCCCATCTCTGTGCACAAGTATTGCTTATTACTACACCGTAGCTCACAGATCTTCAGAAGGCGATCCACTCTGTGAATTGGTGTTCTCTAATGCTGAGAGTCCCCATGGTCCCGCCAGTCTGCTAGTTCCATTGCTCCCCTCTCAAGTGAGTCAACAGCCATCTGTGCATGCTGAAAATCAAGTAACTTCTGCTTTAAGAGGACTTTTTGTAATTTATAATGAATCCCTCTGCATCATGCTATGCGGTACCTAGTGATGTCCAAGAAGAAATCAGGAGGAAAGAGTATCATCTGAAGCCACCCACAGCAGCCTGGTATCACCTTTCCATCTCAGCTGCACTTCAGCAAGCCAGCTGAAACGAGGCAGTTTTCTCTGTGCTTGGTGCCAAACACTATTCTCACTGAAGCAGAGGGAAGTTTTGTTTTTCCCTAAATAGGAATGATTTGGCCTTTGGTGGTGCTCAGCTGGAAAGAATCCAGCACTTTTCAGATCTTGTCAGAGCGGCTGAGATGGTCATAAATCAGAAGGGCTGCTACAGAAATATTTTCCCTGGGTTTGATTCTCCATCCCACCATGCTGGTATAATGAAAAGAAAAATTGGGCCCACCACTGGTTTAATTTTACAGATAACCGCTCTCTTTCCAGGCAATCTTTATGACTAATTTTTCTCACAGTCTGTCTTTTTTTTGGGAGGGGGTTGCTTCATAGGGCCGTTCAGTTTTTTTACCCTCCTCTCCCCTTCCATATGAGGAAGAATAAAGTGAAGAAACAACATTTTCAGAGAAGAAAGAGTTGGAAAGAGTTGCTGTTTTCTGGGAGTCTGCTACAGCTGTTAATTTGTGGAAAACCTCAGTGGAAAGTAAGCAATATGGCAGCATCGCTTTACACGAGAATTCAGCAATGGCCTTGTTCCAAACTGTGGCTGATTTAGGTTCTTGGCTTGCACAGCCAAAGCTTCATGTAGTGTCATGCTTTTTTTTGTAGATAATGTTGATGCAGCTGTGGAAGGCTCTGATGTTCATTTTTTTTAACGTGGAATTGTCGTCATTCAATCAAGCTTAAGCATTGTGGAGCTGTGATGTTGTTTGTCTTTGCTTGTTAGATGTTGGCGGGTGAGCCTGAGACAGGCTGAGATGTTGTTTGGGAAAGAAGAAAAGGCTCCCTCCCTTCTTCCCTGCCTTCTTCACAGAAATGCACACAGACCCAAACTCCCATCCAAAAAGGCAGTAACGCTGAGAAAATTTGGAGCTGGGCTTAAACATTGTGGGCTGGGCCCCTTCAGCCTCTCCAGAGCACGCACGCTCTTCTCTTCCTGTAGACTTTGTTCCTCTCCAGCATTTGTCATGCATAGTTGGTGGCATATCAAGATTTTGAGTACTGTACTGAGTGCAGTAACCTCTTTTTCTTGGATGGACATTTTGTTTGTGGAGAATACAGCATGGTGCTCAGTTGTCTGGGCAGAAATGAATGTTGAGGAAAATCTCAGCTATGTGACATCTATTAGATCAGAGATTGGTTTTCCAGTAAAAATGTCCAATTATTCAAACCTCTCCAGTAGACGAAAGAGCTTTTGACAATCTGTTTTGCTCAAAACCCCTGCAATTCATTTGGCATGGATTAGATGACCTATTAGAGATTAGAAAAGGGGGAAAGGGTTTCTAATTAATGTCAGCCCAGCTGTTAACTTGGGGAGTATCAGTGAGTGGCAGCACAAGGCAACTCCTTCAGATATTTCTATGATTATGGTTCACATTTATGTTGCTACCTGGACCTGCAGCCTTCTGCACAGGGTGTTGCACAACTTCCCTGTTCCCAGGTAAAGCATTCCTGTGCGCTGGACCACCTGCTGCTTCTTGGCTCTGCCTCCTTTTCCAAGGCAGGCTTTTATGAATGGGTAAGCCCCATTTTTTTTTCCAGTGCTACCTTGTCACATAGTGATTGATTCACTCACCTCCTTATCTCTGGGCCATATGACTTACTTCGATTGCATCTTCCTCGCCAGCTTGGTGATGTGTCTTGTTTCTTTCCCCGAGGGTGAATTAGGGCAGAAACCTTGAATCCTTAGAGTTTCCCGCAGCATCTGGAAATAAGAGGAAAACCAGAGATGTGCCAGAAAGAGGCAGGCAGAGAAAGATGAAAGAATTTGGAGGCGGGAAGTATTCGCTCTTGGAATGAAGCTTCCTCCTGGCTGGCCTAAGGCAGAGCAATTTACTCTTTTCTGCAACATGCAGAATGGCCCAGCCCCTGATCTTAGGAGTAAACACTTCAAAGATGCCTGAGGGCCCCCCTGTTTATATTTTTGTAAGCTACTTAGTCTCCTTTGAGTCTCAGGCTATATCCCCATTGCCAATATCGGAGCTAGTTTGAAGTGAGGTGGTGTCTTGTGGAGATACCTGGGCTAGGCTGGAGAAGTTTAGCTGCTAGAAGTAGTTTACCCACAGCATTGCATTTGTCGGAGCATTATACCTGCCTGCTGCCATACCTTATCCTGTGCCAAGTCCTGTTTAAAGCTGTCTCTAGCTCACACTCAGGACCATCTGTGCAGCAAAGGCTTTTGCTGCAATCCTGGCTTCTCTGCAGCTGCCCGCTGAGGCTCAAGGACCCAAATTCCAGAGTCAGGGTAGAGATGAGGTTTGGGAGCTGGAGTCATGTCAGTGCTTTGAAAACTTTTTGTACGGCTGAACCCACATTTGCTATTAGCACTGTTAAATGCTTTCCTGTTTTTCTCTGTCCCCTTGAACTCACACTGCAGCCCTAACCGACTATCGTGTTTTGTTTTTAATGACAGAGCAAAGGTGCCAAAATATTTCAGTAGCTCCCCTAGGAACATCTGCAACTTCTTTAGCTAGTATTTTCACAGCTGGTCATAACTTTATTTTATTTTTGAATGCTAATAGTAGTGAATCTGGGATCCTGAAGGAGAACAATGGCTAATTTCCCTTGTATCAGGATTTAGAAGTTACAAAAAGCTACTCTAGCGCCTTTGAATAAATGCCCAGGAACAGAGCTAAGGGGGAGTTTGTGGCTTGCAAGACAAAGTTGCTGAGCTGCAGATGGAGCTTAGACCAGCCTTCAGACTTAGGATAAAGTTTGTGTTTGGAGTCACCGGGATCAAAATGTACAGACAACTCAAATGACAGAGCTGCTGCTGCTGCTGCTGCTGCTGAGCTTCATGCTGCCATGTGGCAGGAGAGCCATCTGATCACTGCCTCCAGTGTGGTTTCTGTCATCACTGATGAAAACGGAAGAGTAAAATCTCACACCTCTAATGTGATACCAAGGTCTAGGCACAGGAATTAGGTCTGGGAATTTGAACTTCCACCCAGCAAAAATCCTGCAGACCTTTAATTGCAGCTCAGATTTATTACCTGCTAGCTATGCTTAGTTGGTCTAACAATGAAAATAAGCTGAAGGCATTTAATCATTGTATCGACCTACCACTCATAATCATTATGCTGCACCTCTTCACTCCCTATATAGACTGAGCTAGCAAAGTATGGAAAAAACCAAAAGCATGCTGCAAAGCTTCCAATTTTACTTAATTAGTAACAAATCTATTAAAACCAAAGAAGTTTTAGACTGAGCTCTTTACCCAAATGTTTTTCCTCCTACAGTGGCATAGGCTTCGACTCCTGCTGGCGTGGAGTCCGTACCTTACCTCCCACTCAGAGCTGCATCACCAGGTACCACTTCTGAGTGTGGACCCCATCCACCCCTTGCAGCTGCACCCTGACCCAGGCAGCAGCTAACAGGCTGCACGTTGTTTCTCGAGGGCAAAATGCTGGGGGTGGTGGGGGAGGCATGTCTGCAGCCACGATTTCAACAAATGTATGAGCAGCACTTGCAGGTTGAGAAGCAAAGAAATATGTCAGTCTGCATGTTTCCTCAGGATGTCCTATCTTATCAGTGGTGTCTTCTGCTGGTGAGACAGGCAGGCTGCAAAGCAGCACTGGCTGTATCTGCTCTTGGAGAATTCCTCGATGGTCTACCTTTTGGGGGAGCCGGAGCTGCCAGATGAAGGATGCAGGTAGTGGAGGATGGTGTGACGTGCCGCTTCCTGAAGGTGGAAGACTCAGTTTTCCAAAGACGTGGCTTCCCAAATGCCATATCTGTAGGTGGACCCATGTGAGCGTGCTCAAGCACTGATTAGATCTGACTGAGATTTCCCACAGCTCAGGGGAAATGGCGAGGTGGGGTAGGATTCGGGGTACCTGTTGGGGCTCATTCCCGACACAGGCAGGTATCTCTGGTGGGCTGTTACGGTTCTCCCCTTGGGGGCAGAAGGCCCAGTACCCCTCTTGCTTGCACTGGGACCACGAGCTTGCAATTCCCTCAGATGCAGTGGGGTTTCTTTCGATGTACCTCTAAGTGGGAGGGGAATATGGCTTGTCACTTTTTTCAGATTCCCGTGGACCTGCCCTGTCAAACTCAGCGGGAGTTTGCAACTCAAGCAGACATGTTGCTGAGTGCGATAAAATCCAACAGAAATCTTTAAAACTCCCCAGATTACCTCCATTGCTGCAGTTAATTTTTTGTCCATGACTTCTCTGCGAAACCAGATACAACTAAAACATGCAATTCAAGAAGGCTTAGTGCCTTGACCTAAGTGCTAAGGTATTGCATGAGCTGCCTGCCAGATACCACAGCCCCCGCCGTTAGAGACAGGTAATTAGGCCACCACTTGTGAACTTTTGACACACACAGACTTATGGCCTGATAACACGATGCCCTCAAGCAAGTAAAGGCAATTCACCTATCATCATGAATCTAATGAGCACTGAACTCCAAACAGTCATTTAGAATAAGATGGCTTCAGCCCTCTGTATTTTCATCCTACCTGAAGGCACAGAGCTCGTCTACGTGGGTGTCTTGCTGGAGATGCCCAAGGGAGCTGAGGGAGCTGCTGTGCTGGTGCAGTACTATGCAGGGAGACTCGCTTGGGTCCTGTGCAGACGTGTGTGCAGTGCCCGCTTTGGGACCCTCCACAGGGGAGAAGGATGTGCTTTAGCACTTTAACACCATGGCAGGAGGTATCTCTGTGCCACAGCAAGCCCTCAGAAGCAATGCCAGACCATGACGGAGGGACGTGGCTAAGGACCGCACCTGGCGGTGCCACGGTTCCAGGTGTGTGGGAGACAGGAGGTGTCCTAAAAATGTCCTCTATCATCTTTCGTAAGTGGAAAATGCAGGGACTGGTCAACTCGCCTCCCTCTTGCCTTGCTGTATTTGTGTATTCTGCATGTTTTTTTTCTCATACTCCATCTCAAGACACTTTCCCATCGGCTCATGCTGTTATGTCACTCTCCAGTGGGTGAACTCAGTACGACCAGGAAACACTGAAGGAAAATGAGATGCAGATGTGGTAACTGCATTAATATTCCCCTTCAAGGCAGTTGCTGTTGGAGAGCTGGGACTGTTACTTGGACTTTGCTCCTCCACGGAGCACGCTTAAATCAAAGTGTCAATCTTATCTGCCTTTTGGTTCAGCCTGCCTGCCCCTATGGAACAGCTTGTTCAATGTGCTTGCATCCTCCCTGGTCACCCTCCACAGGGATGACTGAGTCTGTAATGCAGCACATCTGGTGGGGACCACAGGGGACACTGGAACCTAAGAAGGGCTTGGATCTGCCGTTCAGTTATGTCATGTCTGAGTGGTGCTGGTTTATGTATTTTCAGAAAACCCAGATAAAAGAATATGAGGAAAGAAGAATAAAAAAGGTTTTTCTCCATAAATTAATAGTGACCTCAAAGCTCCCATGGTGGAAAAACTGCTATGTGGTGCAATGCCAGTAAAATAGAAGCAACTGTAACTTCACAGAAAAAGCAGTGATATTCTGATTAATTGCTGTGTTTTCTGAGGTTTCAGTAAAAATGGCTGCTGATTATTTCTGAAACTTATGATGACTGTCTTAGTGCATAACCCCTTCTTAACATCAATTTGGCAAACAGAAAAGGAAATATATCATACAATATTCCGCTTGTAGGGCCAAGTTCTGTCATCTATCTGCTTGCAAAGCCTCTGTTGACTGCCTTGGGATTTCTCCTTGCAGAATGATGGCAGGACACGATCCAGACCCCATATAAATGTAACATATGAACCAGTATATCTTCAGATGGAGAAAACGTGTGTGGAATTTCCCTGCACTATCATGTGCATACTTTATAGGCAACTGCATCCACAGTTATGGAAAAGAAGCACAGACATCTGTGGTTAGACATCAATGACTATTGTGGGAGGGAAAAGAGGGATACTGGAAGGCTTAGAATTTGTGCTTGATTGGTTTACTGAGAAATACAAGGCGAGAGAAATGAAAACAGTATAGGATAGAACCATAAGGAGGGGAAATTGGCATTGCTGGCAACAGTGATGAAATATGATGTTCTTGCCAGCAAAGTATAAATAATGGGTTTCCTGATAGAAAATGTTGATGAGGCCAGTAATGGGGACAGTCTGAGGAAAATGTATGCATGTGGAAACTGAGTTTTATTTTGGTGGTGACTGAAAATAACCATGAAGCCTGGAGCTTGTAAACCTGGGAATCCTGAAATTAATAATTTTCAGAGTTAACTGTTGGAGAGTGACAGCCCCACGAGGACCATTTACTTTTCAGGTCTTGCATATCCTTGCCTATTTTAAGTTTCTCAGACTCACTGCTGGCTGTATAACATCTTGTGAAGCAGTAGTTAGCTGAGATAGCAGCCTTCATTTAAACTGCAGCCATGGACGCTGCAGGAAGTGCTGGTGGCAACGGGATATTTGGTCACTGGCTCTGCTTTGGGTAGGTTTTACATTGCACACATCTCTGCACTACCTGATTGATGCCTTCCTTAGGTGTCTTACATACCACCACTATCTGTCCTGTGCTATTTATTTCTAGTCCTCTCTCCACAGGGAGGAATGTGTACCATATAGTACTATGTTTCAGTAGAGTTTCTTGCTTAAGTCTACACCATGGGACACACTGAAGCTCTGGAGGTCTCCTGTCTAAACCCCTGCTCAGAGGAAGGCTAGCTGCACAGGGAGATCAGGTTTTTCAGAGCCTTGCTCAGGCATAGTCTGCATGTCTCCAAGGATGGAGATTTCCCAACTTCCCTGGGCTGTAGGCCTGCTTCATCAAATAGGATGATCCTTATTTATAACTTTAAATGATTGGTGCTGATCCAGGTTTTAGGCCTTTACAACAGAGGATGCTATTCATCGCCTTTGGGGTGGGTTTGGGCTGTTTGAGTAGAAGCAGGTGAAGGAAGATTTTTTTGGCCTGACAGCAAACCTCAGTATCAGCCCCAAGAAACTTGATCTAAAGAGGTTTCCACAAAGGTGAGCCTTAGGCTACCTGGCAGAGGGAAAGAGGTTCCTGTGGGGAACTGTTCAGAGCACCTCTGTGAAGCTTCTCTTTTGAAATGCCCTCAGGAATTGCTGGTCTATCTTCACTGATAACGACAGGCACGTAGGAAGATTAGCTTCCCCTCTGCTTCCTAGGTGCATCCTCTGTGCATAAGCCTTTCTACCACTAATCCTGAAATTTGCACCCTTTTTTCTTCATCTGGACAGAAAACTAAGGAGATCTGGAAAGGCAATGGGGAAAAAGGTGCTGCTGAAGGGCAGTGATTCAACAGCTTGGATTTGTTTATGCTAATGATAATGCTGATGATCCACCAGCCCTTCAGCTTCTCGTCCTGTGCATAGGTTGTGACTGTCCTTCAACAGACTTGGAAATTTGTTAAGATAAAGCAGTATGTGCGATCAACCACTGTTTGTCATCACCTGAGAGCTCGAAAGTCTCTGTCTTATAAGGGATCTCCTGGCAAAAATCCCAAACCAAATCCGCTGCCTTTACACCTGGTGGCTCTCCTCTACAAATACAAATGTATTGGTAGTTAAAATCTCAAAACAGTCCATCAAATGCACCCACACATGTCAAAGCAAAAGCAGACTGGTGATCAGTTAAAAGACTTGCTACACTGTGCTCCTGATCCCCACATAGACCTTGGCAGGGAGCAGAGGAGAAGGGTTCTGGGTGGGAAGGCTGCTAACCCTCTTCCTCAGCACCAGAAGCTGTAGTCTGAAAGGTCAAGCAGCAATGACACTAGATAGAGAAAGACAAAAAATTAGCGATTGTCCAGACCAAGCACGACTCCATCACTTCTTCACCACACCATGAGAAAAAAAATACCAGAAGCTTCCCCAGCATTGTCCTTTCACAAGCAAGCATGACACTCTGCTTGGGGATTGTCATTGACCGAGGAGCCGCACGGTGCAGCGATCCCGGTGGTGTGCTGCCCAGCTGTGGTTCAGGCCCCTCCATCCTGGGCAAGCTCCTGGCTGGGAGGACATTGCAGAACTGTTTGCTACACCTTCTTTCAACTTCATCTGTGCTTAGTTTTTCTAGCAGATAGGGCCGAACCTCCTAACTATTCATTTTGGAGGAAAAAAATTATTTGCGTGCAATGGCAAGACACTGCCACAGGATGTTTTGTTTTGTGTGTGACTCTTGCTTTGGTCCTTTGCTCCATGCTGGGATTCGATGTTGTAATGAAAAATCCCAAGGTACTGCCACTTTTTTGGAAAACGTCGCGGGTCACACGAAACTAGTGGGGTACAGGTCACTGCTAAAAACACACGGATGCCTACATGTTGCAGGGTGGCTGGTGAGCCCCTCTCAGACTGCCAACGCAGCAGTGTCCCCTTCGTATAGTGCTTCCCTTCTCCTGCACTTGTAGCCTAGCTTCCCAAGAGAGGAAGGCTTGTGGGGTCTTGCTTTGCATGTGTGTGAAAGAAAGTCACTGACAAACATCTTTCAACATTTGGCAGATTTCAATCAAATTTGTCAGTAGGGTGGAGATCTCAGCAACTTTATGTTCTTACAAGTTTTGTGAAAATAAACAACCAGGTAAAGAGCAGACAAGTCCTCATTGATACTCCTACTGTGGGAAAGGCTAAAGTAGGAGCTTGTATTTCATTACAGCATCTGGATGGGAGACACAAAGCTCCAGGGTTTTCCCTGGCTATTTGTTTATTCCCCCATCCCAAGTCAGTGCGAAGCCCTGCGTAATGAGAGGTGGAGCTGGGGCTGGCTTCCCATCTGCAGTAAAGATGGCAGTGCTGTAAGTGCCGCAGTTAGAGCTCAGTCAACAGGCAGCCTCTTTCCAGGCCCCTCTGGATCTCTTCTCTGTCCACTGTAACAAAGGCGGGCTCGTGAAGTGTGTGCATGTCTCCCTTCTGGCTGCTGGCAAACAAGGGCTTTTTTTTCCTTTAAAACGGAGCACAAAATGCTTACCCAGAGTCAACTGTCTCTGGCCTCCTGTCTGCAGAATCTCTTTTATGAAGTAAATGTTTATGCTTTCAGACTCCCTCTAGGTCTGCATAATCATTCAGCACATGGCTGCAGGATAAATCTGTTCTTGCAGTTAGCAAAGGAGTAAATGCATTCTCCAAAATCCTCAGCGAAACCACGAGAATTGGAGGGACACCAAACCAAAACATTCTTCTCATTTAGGCTGTTAGAGCTGCTGGGAAACTGGATATTTTGCAAAGGAACTGGCTTTTTTTCCCCCTTCACTGTTGGGTTTTTTTTTTCCTTGAAGTCTGCAGCAATGGAATGAGTGAATTGTTTCCTGGGGCAGCTGCTGTGTAACATCCAATACTTTATTCTTTGAGCTCATAAAAATAAGCACATTGAGAAGAAGAAAGTGGCAAGTTGCTCAGCATTCCAGAGGATCGGGTGGCTCCAGAGATTTCATGTTTGTTTTCTTGGCATGTGCTAGATATGTCCATCTTTTTTCTTTCAGCTTCTGCAGGCACCACCTGCCCCTTGTTCTTCTTCAAAAATAGATGAAGTAAATCTGAGACACGGAGCCTCAAGGGAGTGCCCGGGGAAGGAGCGGAATAGAAAACAGTAGGAAGAGAGAGAGGCTTGTGTCTCTCTTCAAGGGATGGAGATGATAGATTTTAAAGTCTTAAATGTCTGAACAGTTAGTGAAAACTGTCAGCCATTGCGCCTTACTTGTGACACACACCTCTACAGGCAGATTTCCATCCACAAGTTAAAGGAGCAGGCATTATATAAATTTATGGCCTCAGTCCTTCTTACAGCTCCATTCCTCTCCAAGTTGTGCAAAGCGCCATGGTCCCGCAGCAGCGGCCAAAGCTCAGGGCAACCAACTGGCTGTGCAAAATTGCTTTGCTCATCTTACAGGATCCCTGATGCAAGCTGTTGGGGTGGAAAATGCAGTTTCTTCCCCCTGGAAACAGACGTTGAGCAGGCACTAGCTGAGGGTCTTTGCCATGGGATCTGAAACATCCAGGCTCACCATGAAGGGGAAATCTCACTCTCGCTTCTGCCAGCGAGGCAGGCTGGAGAGAAGGGGAAGGTGTAATCAGCAGACTGGGGAGATCAGTTAAGATGCAGAGAAAAGGCAACCAAGGGCTGTGTGAATCATGCCTCCCCGGCTCCACAGCACATCAAAGTCAGCATGGCATAAACTAGGGCTTCCTTTTGTCCAAGACATGCTTCACCACAGGTTTCCTATCATAAATGGTATCGCAACATGCCCATCCTAACAAATAGCAGAGGAAAGAGCAAAGCGGACCTTTGGGTCTGAGGGTTGCTTTTAAGGGGCTTACACCTAACAGATACCCACCCGGAGGGGGCTGCCAGGAAGCCAGGGCCAGCGGGGTCCCATGCCACAGTGCTGCTGACATGGGCAGGGAACCGGCAGGCAGCGCCCGCTCAGGGCTGCATCCTTCACCTCCTCCCCTCCATCTTTGCAATCAGCCACAGCACCAGCTGAGGCAAAGCCGTGCAACTTGTAAAAGTCCAGGTGGCTACGCTAATTCACACTCTCCAAGGATGTGGCCCGTCCTCGCTGCCTTTCTAGCTGGTCTCCAGATCAGGGTTATCTTAGGGACTTTGGACACCCGTGTGCAGGAAGCAGCTATGTGCTGCAGCCCATTGCACTTCAGAGGGGCACTTGCAGTCCATATTTCTCTGCTCCTTGAAATATTGGAGTGGTCTCCACTATTTCGTACATTTAATGCAAAAAAATCGTTCCCTCCCGCTTCGTCTTAGAGGTAGGTGTGGCAGAACACATGCTAGGGACCTTCTTTTGGCAGTTGAGGATGGAGCAATATACCTATGGATCTCTTTCATCCATCCTGTGCTGGTTTAAAGGCCCCTGATATCCCTGGGACCTTCTTGGGTATAGAGAAAGATGAGTGTGAGACCCCATCAGTGTCCGGGGCAGCAGCAGGGTGTGCATTACACTGCGATTCCTGCAGCGTATGATTTGTGACCTCCCTCTCATAATCTCTCTGCTCCTCATCTTCCCCTCTGTGAAATGAGACATCTCTTTGCCTTTGGAGAAGGCTCTGAGTTACGTGGAGGAGCAGTGCTTTCTTCACTGGTAAGTATTTCTGTTTCTGGCTGACTCCTGCGTTTACTGGTGTCAAAAGGTATTTAGTATTGTCCTGGTTATCTGTGGAAGTTGGGAAGAGTGAGAAAGCTATTATTTGAGGCAAAAGTAATCCTCTCTATGGCCTTCTAAGGTCATGTGTCAGAGCACATTAAGAAAATGCACAGACAGAAACTTCCTGGCCAGTATATTTTCTTCCTTGTAACAACGTACATGAAGTGTTTTGAAGAAGGAAAATATGGAAATGACAAAAGTGATGAAATCAATAAATTAGTATCATATTAATAAAAAATCACTTCATCCGCAGCATGAAGGTTTAGACAAACATTAAATAGGAAAGAAAGCTGCCTGGGAGGAAACCAGTGCTGAAATTAACTGTAACCGGATGAAAAGTACCATAATCTTTCTGAACAATGTGCATATATCTCCAGCAATAGTCCAAAGTGCTGCCACTTACTGTAATGCTAGCACAATTGTTGGGGACTCTGCTTTGGCAAGCTATAGGCTTTTTTAATTATAAAAGGGCAAATTTTTATGTTATGGGAGGGGTATGCAATGAGACATACACATTTTTTAAATTAAGAAAGTCCTTTCTTCTCCTCATGTGGGAGGAACTAAAAAAGACAAACGTGGAAACTTTCTGTTTCTGTGCAAAGTCCTGACAAGCCATGTAGAGGAATCCAAAACATCCCAGTGCCTCACCACAGGTCTGCCACTGCTTTACTGCACAACCTTGGACAAGTCAATTACCGCCACCGTCCTTTTATCTCCTCTGCAAAAGGGATGAACTATCCTGAAGCAGATGTTAGATAGTACGCTAAAAGCAGGATCCAGAATTGACTACAACAAGGAAAGTACCATGTTATTACAAGCAGGTGACCTCCTCCAGGACGGAAGCATTACAATGATGGTCCTTGTAATGAAGAGGAGGTGAAATAAAAAAAAAGAGGGAGACCAAACCCTTACCAAGAACACTGTCAGTGAACTGGCATGGGCAGCTCTCAAGGGGGGGCTGGTCTGGGGATAAAGTCCACTGGTTCAGCATCCTGGTGAGCTTCCTAACCACAGTTTGAGTCTCCTTGTGCTATTCAGTCATCCTCCGCAAGTAGTCCCACGGACACTGCTACTGCTCCTGGAGCACAGCACCGCTCCAGATGGGCTGAGTGGTAAGTGTCTCATCCTAAATCAATCTTCAGAACAGGGATAATATGCCAGAGACCTTTAGTGCATTCACTAAAAGTAATAGTTTTCAAATGCTTCCATAAAGTGGCACAGCTGGAGTTCAGAAAGGCATTTTATGGCTTTGTGTTTTGCTTTATAAGTAAAGAGCAGAAAGGAATACATGCTATGTATGGCTATGTTTGTAAGAGTGGAGAAATCTGAGTGTGTAGGTTGAAATCCTGTGTGGAAGTGTGTGAAGCAAACCAAGCATGTCCTTGGGGATTAAAATTTAAAAAAAAACGTGACCTTTCCCTAATGAGCTGTGTGAAAGGTTCGTAGTGATGGCCAATAGACTGCACTTGTCATAACAGCATCTCATATGCTGTTTCACAGCGGGATTCACAGCAAGAGCTCACTAATCCTGATTTCTCCATCCATTTCCAGCAGAGCATCCATTCTGTGCCCAGTCCTTTAACCACACCCATCCTCACAGCTACAAATTGCTTCATATGATATGCGAGCACTCATGGTATCCCCAGACCCATTTTCTTTCAGTGTGTAGTGTATCCCACCTGGTTTCCTTTCCCACCACTGCATTTCACATGGCTACCTTGAGATTTACAGTCCCAAGACCATGTACAGAGGTGCATGTGCCATCACGAGCCTTCTATGCATGCAAAAGTGCTCTCTGCGCTGCCAGAGGGGCTGGGGTCTGGAGCCCAAGGAAATGTTGTGTGGTTGTCCACTGGCTCAAAACAGTAAGGGAACACCGCAGAGCCTCTCCTTGTGCATCTAATATAGGTTAGAGATGAGTATTTGACCCACTTCTACATGTCAAGCAAATCACCTCCAATATTTCAGGCGAGTGTAAGTGAAGGAAATCCGTGCAGTCTTTATAAGGCTAACATGATGGCACAGCATCATTAATAACAGACTTTTTACCTGAATTGCCAATGTGTACTTGATTTTCATTCTTGGTAATCATGTTTTCTCTCTTCTCTCCTGTCCCCTCCACAGCATTGCATAACTACGAGAATGGTAATAACTGTGGGGCCTCTGGCTTTAAAGTAAATGCTTTCCTCAGTGGGGAAATGCCCTCTGGTTCCACGAAGAGCATGCATACCATACTGAAAAGCAAAACAAACACTCATTAGAGCTTCCTGCAGAAATTTGGGAACTTGGATTCTCTTTTTTTTTTGTGGGTGTGTGTTTCTTTTTAAAGACTGATGAGGTTTAGTAGGGAGGAAAATGGCCAGTGTGAGGGGTTGTTGCTGTTTGCTCAGCGTGCCCACAGGAGAGTGTGAGAAGAGGAAGGCACAAGTGCCGAGCATGAGTGTGAACTCAACCCATGCTATTGCAGGTGGATCGTGTGCTTGTGGTGGGAGGAGAGCAGGATGGCCGCGCCGGTGTCCCCAGTGACAGCAGCAGCTCTGCTGGTGGCAGTGGTAATCAGCTGGCTTCAAGCAAGCTGAGCAAAGCAGTGTGTTGGAGGAAAGGCATCTATTTTGCTACGTAAGGGACTGTGGTCCATCCTTGTGCCTCTTTGTTGTGCTTCTGAATGCTTAAGTATATTTGCACTGGTGGCACCTAAAAATCCCCAATTCAGAGGGCAGTTTCATCTTCTGTCCGGCTCTGTCAGGTGAGCCAAAGGCACTGGGCTGCCCCATACAAATTGTACGTTCACCCTCAGGCTGTTGCACTTCCCCAGCTCCCCCTGACACCCAAATCCAGAGTGTCTTGGCCCTCCTGGGGCCCTGGGGCTGGTGAGGAAGGAGCTGGGGCTGGCTCCTGCTGGTCTCTTTGGGTGCTCAAGGCCACCTGCCTCTCTGCTGGTGGGGCCACAGTATGCTGTGGCAAACACGAGAAGATATCTAATAAAGCAGAGCTTATTGGAGAATCAAAGCGAATCAATACAGAAAATGTAGCTTGCCCTAAGCTGTCTGAATGCCAGCCTTTGATGTGGGAGTCTCCCTGATGCCCTCGGAAGAGTCTTGGACCTTGGGTTTTCAGCCTGGTGTCCACAGTTTGGTCCCTGGTGCCACCAAGACCCACCTCCTTTGTGGCTGTGCATCCCCCCTGCTGTCCTCTTGGAGCTTCCTCCATGAACTAGCTGTGTTTAGCCAACACGACCCAGTTGTTCCTGCTCACTCAAATCATAGGATTTCAGTATTTGAGCAGGGGCTGTGTCTAGACAGTCAATTACTCTCCGCTCTCCTGTCTCTTAAGAAACTTCAGTGCGAATGTCTTCTTTGACCTTGCATGTATAATTATTTGTCTTTCCTATAAATAATGGATTTCTTTGTTGCTGGTTGGTGCTGATTCATTAATATTTTGTTACCTCCTTGAGTTTCAACACACTTAGCATCTTTCCAGTCTACTCTTGCACCATAGCCTTGCTCCTTTGCATGCTTCTTAGCTCTTCTCTCAGCTGATCTTTCCAAGTTTTCCATAATCCCATTCACTTTAACAGTAGATTCTCCGCTGACAATATCTGTGCTATCACATGATCCCAGCTTAGCTTTTCTTCATGAAAAATGGGATGGTTTGCAGAGTTTCTCCCTGCTCATGTATTCAGACCCCAAGAATCTCTTCTTCATGTTCATCACCTTCACATAAAACCCAGGAATCTCAGTTTTGCCAGTTAAGGCAGAAGGAAAAACTGCAGGGAGTTGCAAAATGGGACCAAACCTTGAGGATGTACACTTCATATAATGCAGAGTATTCTCCCAAGGCGTTTAGTAGCAAAGCCCCACGGAAGGCAAACCCAAAACGAATCTGATGAGCACGTGGAGGGTAAATTCCTGGAAGGGTTGCAACAACATCAGCTCTGCTTCCCAGGTGATAGCTGGCAGTCACGGTTCTTCAATTTTCCCTGTTGAAAACCAACCCAAGTCAGGTTAGCACTGCAGGTCTCGGGCAACCCCTCGCAGCACACGTGTGCTTCTGGGGGCAGGAGCAGCATCCCACAAAGCTTGGCGCAACAGAACTCCAGCTTTGGTTACGGCCCCCTCTGGCACTCCTCTAATTGAGATGCTTAGTCCAGGTAATTAGGGAGGGCGCTAATTGTCCGTTTGTAACATCTCATCTTTCTCACACTGCAAATTGGCTGGTAGACAGAAGAAAAGGCACAGGAACTGTCAATACCTCTCTGTAGACAGCTCACTGCACTTAAGAAAATAGTCTTTGAGAAGTGCAGTAAATTTACTGTAATCTGCCCAAAGGCACTGTAGCGAAGTCAGCGCATTGTGAAAATGATAGCAACCAGTACCCTTTTCTCAGGTGGGACAGGAATTCATAGTGTGCTTGTTGAGAGGAACT
This sequence comes from Pandion haliaetus, assembly GCA_013401275.1. NCBI lineage: Eukaryota > Metazoa > Chordata > Aves > Accipitriformes > Pandionidae > Pandion > Pandion haliaetus. The sequence goes on along the minus strand of VYZV01002388.1, from coordinate 97,201 downwards.
ACAAACCTGGCAAGGGCTATAGCTCTCAGATGGGATCACAAGGGCTTGGGAAGGGCTGCCCAGAAACAGGGCGGGCAAGCGGGGCACCGTGCTCTCAGATCCCTGCTTTAGGAGCTTAGAAAGACCCCCAAATCTGTTGCGTTGCACCTCACCAGTGTGGGGAGGGATCTCCTAGCCCCACATTTGCTTTGAGCCCCCTGCTCCACCCCTCTCCGTGCATCTGGAAGAGCTAGGAGACCCCTTGGGAGATGGCAATAAAGGCACTCGGGTGCTGGGGCTGCCTTTTCAGGGTGAAGGACCCGAGTGTTGGGCGTGCCAAGAGCCACAGTCTGTGTGCCCAGCAGACATCAATCGGGATGGCTCAGGCTCCCCATCCTATTTGTCCCGGGTGCCTCAGGTTTGGCGATGGGCAACCCATCCCTACCTGCCCTGGGGACACTGGGGCAGCACCGTGGCACTGAGCAAAGAAGCCAGAATTGGGTTAAAGTGGTTGAGGCAGAGATCTCACTGGCCCTGCACAATGCATAGCTGTTTAGCACAGTGTGTGATGCACCCCAATGCCTGTAGGGGTTCACATCTGCTCACACCCCTCTCACACTGAAGAAACCAGGAAATTGGCTCCTTGTGGTAGTGCCAGGGTGTTTCTCCCATTGATGGAGTATTGCAAAACCACACAGCACTCTGCTGCTCCCCTGGGAGTTAAAAGAAGCTGAATTTTTTCTTGGCTTCACTGGGATCAGCAGGAGACCAATACACAGAGCATCAATCCCACACAGAGCCTGCCTCTGTTGTTGGCAGCTGCCTGTCCTAACAGCTCACTCCTTGACTGGAGAACAGGGCACACTGTATGAACTACTCAAGTCCACTGAGTCCTTAACCATAATTGCTAGGACAAAAATTCTTTTCAAACATTTAAATTCACTTGAAACCTGCTATATTTCTATCATCTTCTTTGACTGCCCGCTGCATACATCCTAAAATCCAGCCTTCGGCAAGCCCTGTCTACCTTTTTTATATCGCTAGTAAGATTTCTGCAGCCTCTCTCTCCTTTTGGATCCCCAGTGTTTCTGTGCAGTGAGAGAAAGACAAGGCAGAGGTGGAGTGGGGATGCAGCACCTGAACTGCCCTGCCAGGGAGCAGGGAGGCACCTGAGGCCGTGTCCTGGCATGGGTCTCTAGCTGGACAACCTCATGCCTCAGGTAGCTGTACTACAGCAGCAAGGAGAGCTGGATTTGATTGCCAGTGGCAACTGCTAATCAGATGTATCCCCATCAAGACATGGGATTTCCTCCCTCCTGGGTCTTGCTGCTTACTTGGGCTCTCCAAGGCTGTTGTTGTCTCCCACAGTGTGTGCAGCCCTGATCCCCTCAACTGTCCGTCTTGGAAATCCCAAAATTAACAACCATGAAAGCGATGAATACTTGGTACTGAATTCTGCTCACTGGGTCCACATCCCTGCTCAGGCTGCTGGTTGCAAACTGGTGGCTGGTTCCCATCATCTCCAGGGATGGTAGGAACAGATCATTTATTCCTGCTTCTCCTTATGCTGAGGTGTTGGTGGGCTGATCTGGGGTGCAACACTCTCAGTTCAACATGAGCTGTGTGAGAGCGGGACTGTACGTGTAGCCCGCTGCCAGACGAGTAGCCTGGTGTCTTGGGAAATAGTCTTTATTTGGTGTCCACAGCTGGCTGCCTGGTCTGAAATGCTGATGTTTGCATTGTTTGCAGGAGGCCCCAGCTGCAGATTTCAATTTCCCCAGATTTAGGGTATTTTGGATCTGTGGCTTTGGTTTGGCCTCTTGTTCAGAAGAGAGGACCGGTTGTTTTAAGTGGAGAGCTGAGTTCACATGATAAATCTGCTTCCCACAGTATTGGGCAGTAGCTGGATTCATCTGGTGTGTTTGCGTACGAAATGCCTGGATTTCAAAAAATGTTTGTTCCATGAGCTATGGAATTTAAAAAACGCTATTTCTTACAAACTTGTGTCCTTTATCTTCTGCAGCCCCACTGAAACAACTCCAGTTCCTCCACCATATCCCCTATGGCTTCCTCCACCACTTAGTAACTTCAGCTCCTTTCCAAGTCCCCACCTCCCTCAAACTTTCAGTTGTCATCCACCTTATTACTACTGTAACCTCAGCTTTTTTCCATGCTCTCATCTCCTTGATCCCAAAATCTCCTGGCACCTCCCATGACCTGTTCCCTTGGGAAATCTGGCTGAAAAGTAAAATCAAGGCTAAGTACTTTAACTTGATCAAAATTGTATTTTTACAATTTCTGCAAATGCGGCAGAGTGGATTTTACTGGAAACTAAGCACACTTCAGAAGTCTTTGCAAGGCCAAGGCACTGCCCAGATCCAGTGCTGCACCACTGCAGCAGGGGCAGAGCATCCTCTGCCATGTCCAGACCTCAGGCTGCAGTGTTGGGCTACCATCAAGCTCACCCAAATCCATGCTGCCATCAGCAGAGGGTGTTCCTGCACTTGCCCTGGTTCATGTGCCCCAGGGTGCTGTGTGAACAGTCCTGTGGCTATGCTGTATGTTGGAGCAGCTTGCTGGTCCAGAGGGAAATGAATGACTTAGCGGGGCAGGGCTCGGTCTCCAGAGGGTTGATGAGTAGAGGCAATTCACCCCACAGCTTCATGAGCCTTTGGTCTGACACCAGGCAGGCGGCAGGAAGGTATGAGCAGAGATGAGAGGCAGGATAGGACCATAGCTTTCAGCAGTGATGCCGGCTTTGGGCAGTGTTGGGCTGACCGTGACGCTGCGTCCCAACACACCCTTCATCCCAGCAAATGTTGGAATGACAAGCGCTGAGTGCAGCAGGCTAACATAAGCTTCTTTTTTGGGGTGAGGAGGAAGAGGAAGGGAGGTCCACCCCTTTTGGAGCCAGTGCAGGGGTGATGTCCAAGCAGCATAAACTCCCTCCTCAGAGCATGGCAGGCCACTGCACTGTAAATAAGCTACGGCATCTTATCAGACCCATGCAGTGCCAGGAGACATCAGCCCTTCTCTGTTAAAACTTTCTGTTTGTTCCAGAGCATATTTCATCAGTACCACTGGATGCCTCTTTCTTCTTTCAACAGAAGACACCCAAGTCAACCCAAACCCCCAAAACTTCCATTAAGCAATGCTATCATATTAAAAGAAAATAAACTAGGGGAAAAAAAATCCCAGTTCTTGCAGTTTGCATCGAGATATGAAGACAGATTTCCAGACAGCTGTGTGCACAGGGTCTGCAAAGCAATTTGGTGTGCAAGCCAGTGCTGTCAAAGTGGGAGGCAACGGTGTCAAAAACTATTGATGACAGGACCTGTGCTCACACAAGGGAGCAAATCCTTCCTGGTGCAAGTCCAGGTTCCTCAGAAATGTTCTCAGCTTATATCTCTTTCCCTTGACTTTGGACCAACTTGTTTTTTCCTTTCTGCTTCTACGAACCGTGGCAGGTTCATCCAAAAACCTGTCATCCTTTTTAACAAAAGGGTGAAATAAACAACTCAGCGTCATCCTCGGCAACCTGCCACGGAGAAACTGCTGCAAGATATGACAAGACGAATACTGCCTTTAAATGTGATATGGAGAGGAAACGAATGATGCCCACTTGGAAGAAGCAGCACTGGGGCCCTGCAGAGCTGATCTGGTGGCAGGATGGGGATGCCAGCATGGCAGCAGGCAGGGGAGTGCTGGGGGGGGACGTTCACCTCCCAGCGCAGCCCTGGCAGATCTCCCTGGAAAAAAGCATGTGCTCCTTGCGACCCAAAGGGTCTGTTGGTCACACCGAGGGCCCCATCTTGGCTGTCTGTATCAAACCAGGATGAACTTCTCTTGGCCTGGGCAGATAGCACAGATAGCCCCGCTGGGCTCTCCCAAATGGTGTGGAGACAGCATCAGGGCATCTGTGTCTTGTTTTGTTAAATTGCCTATAAAAAGGGCAATGCTCAAGGCAAGCTCTTTGGTTGTTTTTTTTTTTTTTAAAAAAAGGTAATGCTAGTGGATCTAGACTGAGGCAAGAGGAAAAAGCTAACTTTAAACTTGCTAAAGAAAACTGGCAAGAGAAAGAGGGCCTGTGGGGAAATAAATGCACTAGCAGGGGATGAGAAGAAAGCATGGTGTGCAAGGCTGTTTGTCTGGAGGCCTTTGAGTCTCCTAAGGGCTGTGCAGGTGCCCTATGCCCACCCACATGGCCTGCAGGATTTTGGTGCAGAGTTGTTTTCAGGCATCAGCAGGGGGTGACTGGCTCCCGGGGATGTAGTCTGGGAGGGGATCTGACTGCTGGGCTCTCCACCACGTTACCCTGCTTGGGGCTGCTCTGGGCTGTGTGGCTCCTTCTAAGGCAATTGCACAGCATGTGAAATGCACTGAAATGTTGCCATTTAAAGGTGATCTACGGCTTGTCCTTCTAGTTCTTTGCTTTTAAAGCTTTTCACTGCCAGGGACCCACCATAAAACACAAAAATGTAGCATGCTCTTCTTGGAGAGACTTGAGTTATTTCCACTCGGTGTCTATAATCTCAAAAACACATCAGAGAAATGTATAAAGGATGTAGCCTTTGCCCCAGAGATGTGATCTAAACGTAGATAAAGCATAACCAAAAAGATGACATAACAGGAGACTAGAGGGAAAGGCACTGAGGTGTTATATTGATGGGGTACTGCAGCCTTTGCTAAGTTTATGAAGACCAGCAATGGCGATTCTGTGTGTGTTTATGCACACACGTGCATATGTGTATATGCAACCATTACTTTAGCTCTAGTTGCTAAAAAATAATCCCATAAATAATTTGAAGTGAAGAAGTCCTTAGCGATGCCTGATGGTCAAAGGGAATGAAGAGGAAAAGATGGAAGAGTAAAAGTTTTCCATGGCCACCTTGTTACCCCTCTGAGCCCTCCAAATGCTGCTCAGCTCTGTGTACGAAAATGACAGCTCACACACATACTCTTACATGTCTTCCATGAGCTTAAGACCCTGTCTCTACCAGGTCATTAGAGGGCATTAGCTGCACTGATGGTAAAAATGCTGCCTGGGACATGTAAATCTTTGGCTTTCACTGTACCTGTGCTTAGGATCACCAGCTCACAGCAAACCTTGGGTAGCTCTTATAACTATGACTTGTTAAAAAAATATTCTTGTTGTCTGGAGAATGGGGATAATGCTTGGTTATCTTTCTGCCGAGTTCTGATAATTAATTATTTAATCTTTGTGGAGCACTTTTAGATATTTGGATAGAATCGCATATCCCCTTAGCTGTAAAACCACAATAGCACCTTTTCAGCCCTACTGGCGATGCAGCGGGAGATAGTAAAACATCCCTACTGCCTGAACACACAGAGTGACTGGCTCTACCTTTATCAAAGTAAACCACAACAGGTTTCACTACTTGAATGAAATAAAGCCTGAAAGCAGATATGAAAAAGAGTCAGTGAGGAGATTAATGCTAGGCTTGATGGAAGACTTCCTGGCTGGCTGCTCTTGCCCAGAAAGTCCCTTAGAGAATAGAATTAGTGGGTTTTATGCACATGTTGGCAGCATTTCTTCACCTGATGCCATCCATGCTCTGTGTGCTCTCTTCCTCTCCCAGGGGTTTGAACGCTTCGTGTTCGTGGTTACGTAGCCTGGGTCACCGTTTCTTTTGTGGCTGTGTGGATGGGCTCATGTGCAGTGTACTGCAGAGGTAAAGTGGGGGAAGCGGACAATACTAAAATGTCACTGCCTGTCTGGAAGGGTGTACGGCCGTGGGAAGGTTTACAGCCTGGATGTGAATCCGCAGTGCTCGTAAATGCAATTTAGTGGCACCAAGGGACATCCCCGCGGGCACTGCTGCTGTGCACGCCTGGGCAGCCTGTTTCAGGCAGGAGGTCAGGCCGGGTGCTGAAGCAGCCAACCTGGGTCACTTGCTCAATAATCTCTAGTCCCTGTTAGCAAATGGTGATGATGCAATGCTCCTCGCTCTTGGCCATAAGCCACGGCAGTACAGGGCCACCACAGGAGACCTCCACTTTGTGCTGCCACGTGGTACTTGGAGCAAGGCAGGCTGGTTTTGCTCTCAGAACAGGCACGAAATGGCAGATCAGTATTTTGAAGCAAAGTTGGATTTCAGTGCAAGTCAGACTTCGTGAACTTCAGCTGACCAGAGTTTGATGTAGTATCTTAAATTCAGGGATGGATCTGTTTTGGACCTTACGATAGTTTCTGTTCTCTGTTTACTCTTTGGATGGATTGGATAAACTGAGATCATCCTGATTTTACCACTACAAAGAGGCACAAAATCTGAAGCTTTTCATCCAGACCATGCAGAACAGATTTTGATGCCTTCAGATATATTGAAACCCAGCTTTAATCTGTTTCTGGTTTTGCAGAACTATAGGCTAACTAATCTTGCATAAATCCAATACCCAAATTCTTCATCTCCTCTTGGTTTCCATTACCTATCTTAAAAGTGGGATTTTTTTAAGGTCACATTAAAGTACAGCTTCAATTACATCCTGTTAATAACTAATCACTTAATTATGACTTAGTGCAAGACCCCGCCCCACCAAAGATTGGCACTTAAAGGATTATGCCTGCAGGGGTGAGGACAGTTTGGTTTCAGAGCTATATCTCCTTGGTGTGAGTGTTCCTGATGGATTGTGAACAAAATTATATTGTGAAATACATGTCCTTATTGGAATTGCTGTTAACTTCATAATTGCTCTGTAATTACTAAAGAGAGAGTATCTTACACTTCTGACAGCCAGGTGCATGTATTGCTTAATCTGTCTCCATTATTGACTTGGCTCAGTTCCTGTGGGTGCTTTCCTATTCTCTTTCAGTTGTGCAATACCAAAACTGACTAAATGGCGCATCTGCTGTTTTGTTCCTGCTTCGGAACTAACAACGGGAGCAAACAGAGGTTAAGTTTGGAGAAGCTGAAGAGGCTGGTTGGCCCTGAGCTGGGACCTGGGCACACTGCTCCCGCCGTGAGCTCCTTCCCTGGCCGAAGGCTGTGCTGCCTGCCCCATGGCAGAGTCCACACAGGGCAGTGGGGCACAGAGCCTGGCTCAGACCGATCGATCACTCCTGCTGCCCTGCGAGCAAGAAACAATACTGCAGCGTCTCTACAGGCAACATCACCAGGAGCTGAGAAGGCTAGCAGGAGACAGGTCAAGGGTCTTTCTTCTGGACATCGTCAGGCTGGAATTTGGGTTAAAAAAAGTTTTGTCTCAAACTGTGATTAAGAATGGGACAGCAATGAGATAAACAGTGAATTGTCAGCAGCTTCAGAAGTGATTCTTGCCCTGGGGGAAGTGCCATTCGTCTGCTTTGCTGTATACTGGGTCAGAGCTTATGCTAAAATATTGCAGATTGTCAGCTTTGTCTGTGGCTTTGGGAATATTTCAGTGGCCCTCACTGCATGCACTGGCATTCTAATAGAGCTTTATGAAAGGGCTTTTTTGGTGTAATCTGTCAACATATAAACCCAGGGAGAAAGAGAAGAGGAATCCAGTGCCTCTCCCAAGAGAGGCAGCAGTGAAGATGCATGCATTAAGCATCCTCTCCTGCCTTTGGTATACCCAGCATAGCAGGGCCCTTAAGGATCTCATCAGGCACAGTGCTAGCTGAATGGGTGTCCTGTCTGACAAAAGCTTTTCTTAATAATCTTTTCACTTACATGTAGAGAATAAAGTTCTTGTCTTGTCCCTTCCTATATCTTTTTGTCCAGAGGAACAAACGTTTCTGGAATACGTGACCAAGGCACAACAATCCCATGGGGGTATTGTCAATTTTTATTGACATCCCAGTAGAGCAGAAATCAGTGAAACAGGTTACTACAGATATAACTTGCTTATTACGCATGTGACAGCCATCCAAAGCTCTGACCAGGCAATAGCTTCTCCCAGGACGGATGTTATGCCTCCAAGGCCACCAGCAGTGTTCGGTTCCCACGCAACAGGAGTCCACGGTGGGCTGCAGAGCACGCCAGTCCATCCACAGCTCTCGCCCCTCTCTTTTAACCGGCCCAAGTGCCTGCAGGGCTTGGAGGGTGCTTTTATGAGCATCCAGCTCCGAGTGGCTGCCGCTTGGAGGGCCGCGTGCACCCAGCGCCTTTGCTCCTCACAGCCCAGCGTGGTCCGTGGCCTGTTTTCTGGGCTTGTTACTGGAAACTCTTGCATCTCGGGCTGACAAACTGGGTTTGTGCTCTCCTCCGTCAAGGAGATGGAGTCCCCCTTGGGCTGCAGAGACAAAGATTGCCTCTTTGAATATGTTTCAGTGTCATCTTTCTCTTCAGTCACTGTTTCAAGGTCAGATGGTGCCAGCGTTGCTCCCTTGTCCTCGGTGGACTGAAAGCATATGAAGCATCTGGCTTCCCCTGCCTTTTTCTCAGTTGCCTGCTTATCCACGTAGAGTAGAAGTTGTCTCTCCAAGAGCAAAGAGTGTATTTTGTATTATAATAGGTGAACTTTTCAGATGCCGCAGCTCTCCTTTTTCCCATTTCCTCCCTTGTCAGAACCCATTTTCTGCTGAGATTTTTAGACACAAGAGACACAGCAAATACTGACGTGTTTCAGGAGGCGCTGCAAAAGACCAGAAGGGGGAATTTTTAATTTCAAAAAACAGTTTTGTCTTCAAGGTCTCACAGTCGGTGCAGTTCTAGGAAATGCTTTGAACTGGAGAAGGATATGAGATTTTTTTGAGTGACTCATGCTTTTTATAGATTACCAGTTTCGCAGCCTTGGAGGCTGATAAGTCTGTCCACAGAGCAGGTGCAGCAAGCGGCCTGTGGAGGCCTTTCTGTGCACGCAGATAGTTTGCTTCAGCCTTGCTGCAGGGAGACATGGCCGTGCGGATGCCCTTGACTTCTCAACCCCGCTGTTTTGCTAGCTGTAGGGGCTCCCAGGGCCTTAGGCTGGATATCTGTCTTTATGGGTACAGGGGGAGACCGGAGAGGATGGTTGCATGTGTCCTGATGTAAAATTGCACTCTTAGAGGGAGCAGGGAAGAGAAAGGTGATGTGGGGAGGCTGGAGGCTGTAGGAAAGACCTGCGCAGAAGCAGCTGCGTGCCATAGCATGGGAAAATGAATTCCATGTGCCCACAGGTACATCACGACGGGGACCTGAGTGTGCCTTGGGGCGGGGGGGTGGGGGGGGCACTGAGCTCTGGCCCTCAGCACACCAGGGTCTGAAGGGAAGCCTGAAGCCCACTTTGTGCACAGGGTGCTGTTATTGCTGCTGTGTCTTCCCTTCCAGCAAATTTATGGCTTCTCGTAAGACTTTTACCAGTAAATGGAAGCAGAAGGGGTGGGAAGTTGAGGAGAGATGTATAAATGCAGCATGACTGTGCTTTATTAGATGCAGTTACTAGATAGTTACTGGTTCAGCTTGGGGTTAATGCCTGAAGCTGTGTGACTTAGCAGTAATTCACAACACACTAGTTTTTGGAGCTGCATGTCGTCTTTTCCTCTGGTTGTGGCATTCTCCTAAATATCCTCCTTTCAAATACCATGTCCAGGTACTTTCTACACATATGTAGAGCAAATGTGAGGCCTGGTTTTTCTCCAGGAAAGCACCTTGGACCTTTGGTTCCGTCATCAGCCAGGAGAGAGTCGGCTCCTATACCTGCTCCTATTCCCAGTCTTCTCTGGAGCACATTTTCTCCCAGATGCTTGGTTCTTGCTGGAAACAAAATTCACGTAGGAGCATTTTTTTATAGATTCCTGACAAAATGTGGTCCCACAGCTGGCCTAAGTGATGGCATGAGGCCCCCCTCTCCCTGGGTGCTGTGCCCCATGCCGTATGGCTCTGCGAGGCATTGCTGGCTCAGCATCACCCAGCAGTGATGCACCTCCTGGTATCGGGATGCACCTCGGCCTCGGAAAATATAAAAGGTCTCATCCTGCAGATCTTCACAGGCAACTCTTTCTTTACAACTTTCTTTATAATGTGTGGAGGCAGGGGCTTGTGTGGAGGCGGGAGGATGGCACCCATTTGCTGCTGCTGCCTCTTGATTACCTTGAGGCAAGTTAGCCAGGTTGTAGATTAAATGTGCACTAAAACCCAGCAATTACAGAGCCATTATAGATATGGTATTATGTATATTCTTATGTTTATGACTTCATTCTTTCTTAACCTCATTTCTCATTTCTGGGACTGAGAGACCTTGAGGAGATGCCTGTTGGTGCTGCTGGGCATGGGCTGCGGTAGCAGAGGGCCTCGCTCGTGCTGCCTGCAAGCACCCAGTGTTTCTGCGCTCCCCACGAGCTCAGCCGGGAGCTGCCTGCGCTGCTGTGGTCACCGGGGCTCAGCTCTGCCGGGGCTTGCCAAAACCAAAGCAGGGCTTGGTGTCGGGAAGGAGGGTATGAGAGCAGACATTGTCTTGCAACTGCTGAGCGCTGATGATGGGGGAAGAGGGAAGTAAACACCACTTCTCCCTGCTCTCTTGCCAGCATGCCCACTTTCGCGAGGGCAGGCTTGCTGCAGGCTGTCGGGAGCAGGGGCAGACCCCAGCCTTGCAAGGGGGCTGCGGGTGTGCTGGTGCATGGGGTCATGCCGCTTGGCTGTTGGGTGAACCAGTGCATGTCAGCCTGCAGAGCTGCTTCCAGTGTTTTCTCATCAGCTGGCCGATTTCTCTCTTAATGAACACATTATATTGGCATGGCTGTCGAAGGCAGATAGCGATGGGAAAAGCATGTTGACTTACAGACAGCTGGAGATTTAGCGTGGTTCACAGAAACACCCATAGCTGAGAAAGTATTCATAAAAACAACCAGTCACTTGCGCTAGCTTAACACTTCCACTTCTGGCTGGGACAAGGAAGTGCCAGCTCCTCAGGAAAACAAGTAGGCAGGCTCACTCAGGTGTATCTGAACTGTAGGAGGAATTTGGCTTCCATACATTTCTGATTCAGCCTGAGGAACCCATTCCCTCAGCCTTTGTGCTGGCTGCGAGCGGCCCAGGTCAAAACCCCCAGTGACATCAGGCCAGGGACTTTTGACAGGCTTGGGGGAGTGGGAAGGAGAAAAGGGGGAAGAAAAATCCAGACCCAGATTTTGCAACCCTTTTCAAAACCCCCATCAAAACCCACAGCCAAACATCGCTGAGCTGGGGGATACCATGAGTACAAAGTTTGCCTCTCGGGCCTGTCTCCCATGCTCTTCTTTTTCTCTGAAGGTTTGCCACCGAGCTTGGAAGCAGAAAATAAACTCAATGGCATCGACCTCAGCAAGTCTCTGTGCATGTGGCAATGGCCCCGTGTGTATCAGCAGGACTGCAGTGCTTGGGAAAAGCAGCAGTGGCACAGGCTGAGGCTGGGAGGCACTGGCGAATGTTTAGTGCTAAGCTAAAAACCACGGCTGTGGCTAGAGAGGTAGCCAGGGGAAGGCAAAGGGAGGCTTCAAAGAGGCATAGCTCTTTGGTGAATCCTCCATCCTTCTCCCTGGAACTGTGCAGTGCAGGGGGGTGGGCTAGCAGATGTCTCACTGATGGTAGCCTTTTTTCCATGGTTTCAAATTGCCAAGATCCATCCTTCTTTCTCCCTTCTTCCCTTAGCAATTAAAAAAAAAAAAAAAAAAATCCATCCACTTCCTAGCGTTTAGAGATTTTTGGGAGGTGCAGAGTTAACAAGGTGGGTTTTGAAACAGACAGAGTGTGGTTTGAGCTTGAAAAAAGCAGAAAATACAGGACTGAACACTGAGTGCAGCCTTCCTGTGGCACATCCTCAGCTGCATCAGGGCACCCTGCTGTCAGAACGAAACATTCCCGCCCAAAGCATACACTGACACCCTCTCCCTTTGCAAGCAGAATTAATCATACTTATGTGCCATATTCCATTTTAATTTTTATTGCCCAGTCCAAGATTAATGGTTAATGTAGTACGTCTCCCCATCTCCACTCCCATTACAATGGAGTGCTTTGAATAACTATTAACTTCGCGGTTAACTGAAAGAAAATTGTTAATCATCTACAAGCTTATGTTGCATAAAAATAATTCTCTGTAACCTTCTCCCGACTGTGGGAGAGCCCTTTTCTCAACGCTGACCTTCAACGACACCTGGTACCTGCAGCCTGCAAAACACAGAATATCATACTACATGGGCTTATCTGCTAGCCAAGGTCATAAACTGTGTGAACTGGTGGAGCGCAACTTATGTTTCTTGGTGTTGATGTTGATCCAACATCCAGTTCTCCTGCTAGCAAAGATACAGTTCTCCGGGTCCTCAGAAAGCAGCTAATGAGTGGTTTTGTTTGTTTGTTTGTTTTTAATTTAGCAAGTTAAGGCTAATCTGTGTAGCACGGGGTGTTGCTGGGACACACGCTGTGGCAGTACAGCTTGTCCTTCCCCCCTGCACAAGACGTGCGCAGACCGGCGCGTGTGTGCACGCTGCGGTTCAGTGGCAGGTTTAGGGCTGCCTGCCCTAGGGACCAGCTCTCGTCCAGGCATCGGAGATGTGGGGCGGGAGCCCGTCGGGAATTAGGCATCCCCCCGTGTGGAAGCACCTGCTGGCACCACGGGTGCAGGGTGGTGGCTTCTGCTGCTTTCTGCCGCCCCGTGCAGCCGCTGCAAGCGGCCGAGTTTGGCTGCAGAGGTGCAGCCTCCCTGTTGAACGATTACATACAGGAGGCTTGCATCCAGCCATTCAGGAAATAAATCACCCACTGTTTGTGAAGTAGGAGGGAAGCACTTGGGACGGCAAAGATTAGACTGTAAGCCTCACAAAACTCCCCTTCTGGCTGTAAAGATGGGCTGCGGATGTTGTGTTTTTTAGCTCTTTAAATGATTATTTCTGTGCCAGACTTATTAGGCAAGGTATTGTTGGGATCTTGGCAAGGAGATAAATACGGCTGCAGGCTTCACAGTCGTTCCTCTCCGCATCTGGTCACTGTCAGGCCTTCAGCTAATAGGCCGAGGACTGTGTGCTACAGTAAACAGCCTCTGCAGCTGCTAGGGGCTAAATGTAACTATATATTGCTCCAAATACAAACAGTTCCACATTAGGCATTGCTTGTGCTCCCCCAGCACAGAGCTGCAGCCATTGACCTCAGGAGCCTGCATTGCATCAGCTCGCCCTGGCTGCTCCTTGGCCAGCAAATCCTGTCTCTTTTTATGGCTGTGGCTCTCCAAAGTGGGAGCAACAACCAACCCCAGCTTGGGTCAAGTTGAACGTAGCCAAGCATTGTGCAACCTCCTGCAGACGGTCTCAGCGCCAAATAGCCAGGAGCCTTGGGGTATCCGAGGCAGGAGTGTGACGAGGAGGGACTTGCTGGAGATGGGGGGTGGTAAGCAAGGTGGGGAGAAACGGGTGGCCCCAGCCAGTGGGGAGCTGCGGAGCGTCTGTGCCTTGCTCCAAAACCTCCTAGGACTTTCTAGACATCTCTGCCTGGGCCCCTCCAAGACCTGCAGAGAGGTGGGCGAGGGAGGGGAGCTGCTCTTGGCTCTTGCTTGGGCTTCAGGAAAGTTGCTTTGCATGCAAACATGAAGCCCCGTGCAGGTGTCCAAGTAACAGTGCCAGGCTCCCCCAAGCAGTGTGCTTCCTCCCCTCTTCTTCCTCCCCTGCTTTGTGCTTCTGTCCAGGGCCAGGAGCAATTTGGTCAAGACTTCTGTCAACAAGGTGTTCGCTAAGCTTGTCTCATGAGAAAGACAAACATGTCTCATCAGCTGGAGCCTTTGGCCACCCCTACGATAAAAATAAAATCAACTTCCATCCAGTATCTGAAGGAACGCTCACTTGTGCTCGAGGGGAGTCCGTGAGTGGACAGGGTTTGGTGGAGCTGTTTTCTGGTCTGGCCTGTTCCCAAATGGCTGCAGGGGTCTGTTCTTGAGTGCCTGCTCAGGTTAACTGGGCAGATGACAGGGCTCAGGGGGGGCTTTGCCCCAGTGCAGCAGCTGGGTGTCTAAAAGCAATCTCTCCAGAAAGAGGCTTTTCCAAGACCTGGCATCCAATGTGGCAGGTGTGTCCCAGGCACCAGCCCCCGGTTTGGAAATTCAGCACGCCATGCTGACCGGGCCCTGCTTAAATAGATTCTGATTAATTAAGTGTTAGCCCGTTTACATCAGCGCCCAAGCCTGCTTGGCTATCAAGCAGCACCGCTTGGTGCTGTGGGAAAGACAGACGCCTTTTGGTGTTTGGCTGACTCCAGGCTGGATCAGCTGGCCAGGTGCATGGCCAATTTCCATTGCTGCTTTGAAGCTGAGAAGTATTTTGAAAAGAATAGAGCCTTTAGCCCTGTAAGTGAAAGCCATTTATCTTAGGATGAAAAAGTGCTGGCATGGAAAAATTCCAATGCTATGAAAGTCTCTTTTCCTGAATGTCTTGGATACTTGCTGGATTAGGTTCACCGGTAAGGACCTCGGAGTTATGAATGTCTCTTTTACAGAAAAGAGCTACAGAAGGAAAAGGCAAGCACTGGCATGCTTGTAAGTGGGACAGAGCGCGATTCCCCATGGACTAGACATTTTTGAGATTGCTTTTATAGGTACGGTCAGTATTGCTGCAGTGAGCCGAGGTGGTAGTAAATACCCTATCGTAACCATAGCCGTTACCGTTTCCCACGGGTATAATATCAGCAGAATACCTTATATAAACAAAAGCGAAGCACTATTGGCTTTGCTCTGCACGGCTGTTTAATAACGCTTTGTGCTCCATACGGAGAGTGTCAGAGTGTTTTATAGATGCTAATGAAATTAGCCTCACAATGCTCTTGTGAGGTGAGGATGTGTTATCAGCCTTTTCCCTGGGCTGAGCGTGCGTGTGGTGTAGGACTCCCAGCTGCGTGGGGTGTGCATGCCTGCCCTTTCCAACAGGAGACACCCTGGTGGGACAGGACCTTCTGCAGCCCCTGGTCTGCTCCACCACCATCTCCCCAGCTGGTTTCTGCTGCCTGGCACCAAGGGTGGGTGCGGGAGGAGGTGGTGGTGGTCATGCAGCTGTGTCTCCCCCCTGCAAGGCACAGGCTTTCTCCTGGGTCAGAGCAATCTTCCACCACCCAAGGTCTGATGAGCAGAGGCAGAAAACTCAGATCCTCCTCTTGGGTCGCTGAGGGCATCTCTGCTGCATTTCAGGACCTTACGTCAGCTTGCAGTGGTTGAGCTCCAGGACTTTTCCTACATGGCCAGTAACTCAAAATAGCAGCCTGGATAGTGGGGATGCTGGAGCAGAGCTCTCTTGCTTGCATTGTGCATTGGCTATGACCTCTTTGGGTGAAAGATGGGATGTTTGCTACAGTTTTGCAATGATCACGCACAGTAGCCCCAGTTTTGTCACAAACATCAGCGCTGGCTCTGGGGTTGTTATTGGAGCTACCACTGATGCTTTGCTTTAAATAGATCCTAAGCAAACCTCTCTGTTTGTTTTTCTTGACATGGTACTGACTTGTGCTTTCCAAGAAATAAGGAAAAAAAAGCTGGATTCACAGTGGTGACTTTGACTCCATCTGGCAAAAGCGAACTGATCTCTCAAATGAGAAAGGCACAGCCACAAAGAAGAGAAGTAAACGGGTCACTGAGAGAAGCAGCCTGTTCTTGCTGACCCAGTAGCTGCAAGTGACAAAATCTCACTGGTGCTTGGTTAGAAGATCCCTCCATTTTAGGATTTGCTCTCTCACAAGAATACCAAAGAGCTTTCCAGGTACATGAGATCTTCATGTGGAGTTTCATAATGGATTTCATAAAGTTTGCTGCACTTTACCCCACTCTGCTAGGTAAATATTTTGCTTCCAGATCATAATTTGCCGTTCTGGGTGGCATGGCCCATGAAGCTGGTAGGCTCATACTTGTTGCAGGGTTGAATTCCTGACAAAGTGGACTGGGGAGCAGGGGTGCTGGGGAACAGGAGTCGTGCTGGGTGCCCCCCTCCAAAGCGTGCTGCATTCCCCTTGTGGAGTATGCAGGGTTGTGGTGGACTGGGAGCTCAGAGGAAGGGCAGAGACCTTCCTCCAAGTTGGGCACTGGCAAAGGCATTTGTTTTGGACCTCTCTGGTGGGAGGTCTGGACTTAGGAGCTGCTCAGACTGGAACTCTGGAGGTCCATACCTCTTAGATCGGACAGGGGAGCTGCCCTGCATCCTGGGCGAAGAAACTCCTGGGAGCCCCTCATAGCCTTTTCTATCCTCTCCTTTGCTGTGTTACTGTCTTCTGGCTGGAGGTTCAGCCAGCAGGAGCCGAGAAACTGCCCTGTTTGTGTGGTACTAACACATGGGTCATTGAAAATGGTCCCAGTGATTCAGAGCGGAGGAAAAATGCCATGTTTGGGCTTGAGCCCCTGTTACGAAACGAAGGGATGAAAATAGCACTTTTTAGCATCATCTCCGTAATCTGATTCCTCTGTGTCCTCCTAAAGGTTTGCTGACTGGCATGTGCCTGCAGCGCTGCCTGTGCTCTGTGGGTCCACAGGGCTCTCTGCCTGGGTGCCCTTGGCCAGCCCTTGGCTGCCGGGGAACGGCTGCCAGAGCAAGAGGCAAATCCCAGCACTCAGGGCTTCAACCCTGGTGAGTCACCAGTGTTTGGCCAGCGGTGAGCACAGGCTGCGGTGTTTGGGTAGACCTTTCTGAGCCTCTCCCTCCGACCGCTCGCAGGTGCCTGGAGATGCAGTCTGGTTTGTCTGGGAATGGATGTTCTAACTGGGAAAGCTTCGTGTGAACAGCTGTGATCTGCTCAGGTTTAGATCTGAGGCGGGGGGAGTCCTGGTGGGCTTTACCACTGCTGGTTGCAGCCAAGCTGGGAGAGGTAACAGCACATGAAGGTGCAGTGAGGGCTCCAGGTGATGCTTCCCTCTTCCTCAGCCAGAGAGGTCTGAACTGGCCTCTCCATCCTTTAGTGAAGTGACCACTCTGACTAGTCCACATCTAAATGAATGAACTGTGCTTAAGGAAGAGGTGGAAATCTGGTCTTGGGGAGAACACTGTGCTTTGGAGGTAATTATTTTCGTGACGGGCAGAGCCAAACCCCATATTGCAACACAGGCTGAAACATGGATGTACTTGAAGGCTTCATCAGATCTGGATCTAAATTTTGTGACTGGGTCTGTGTTAATGACTGTCTGGACTGCACGCTCCTGAAACGCAAACTGTCCACCTCCTAAAGCTCCACCTCCGGAGAGAAGTTGCCAACAGCATTACCTATACACAGCACATTGCGTGGGCTTCTCTTTGTGGTGGTGGTGAAAAATGCAGTTTAGTTTTGTTTTAGGGCTATGTTCACACATCTTATTAGGCATACAAGAATTGCCAGGGAGAGCTCAGGCCAGGTTTTGTTGCCTGTGCCAGCCAGTGAGCTGTGGAGGGAGCGTGAGCCTCCCAGACGGGCTCTGCCCTGCTGTCCTCCCCTTTCTTGCCTGCTGCTAATTAGAGCTTGGCTTAAGCCGTGAGATGTGAGTTTGAGGGCCACTTCTACAAACTCTCTGTTATCATGACATACAACATTGGCAACAGTAGGCAGTCTTGATGTGTAGGTAGAAATCCCATCCTCGTCTGAGCTGACCACTGACCTTTTGTAACACTGCTTAGAATTCGGGCTTTTTATCATCAGAATGATAAGGCTCTGGTACTTCCCGCTTAGTTTTTTCTCCTGCCTGTAATGCCCGGAATATGTGTTAACAGTCTATTGATGGAAATGATAATTAGGTGATTTGTCATGAGAAATGTGCATGAACTTTTCAAGCTGTCATTCAAGAAAAGATTTTTTTACAGTCAACTCTCGATTATCTGTGGGTGCATTATCTGAGCTGCAGATTAGATGTGACATGTTTAAAAAAACCCAGAACTCTTTCAGAGCCATTATAAAGTATAATGCACAATGTTTTTTTTCTTTTTATTTATGGTCTCATACTGCATCTTAAACTTGTTTTTTCAAAGGTAAAGGCATTAAAGCACTACATTCCTGAGGCCTTATTTATGTGTATTTTGTATTATTTGTTTTTCTTTTCTTTCTTTGCCCTTATTACCCCGGATACTGAGAACTGAGCATATCAGATTATACCATCTGTGGAGGAGGGCATGTGACACGGTAACCTTTCCCCAGCTGTTTTCTTTTCCTCTCGTGCTGCATAAGAATTTCT
This sequence comes from Pandion haliaetus, assembly GCA_013401275.1. Classification (NCBI taxonomy): domain Eukaryota; kingdom Metazoa; phylum Chordata; class Aves; order Accipitriformes; family Pandionidae; genus Pandion; species Pandion haliaetus. Next base: position 79,174 of record VYZV01002388.1, on the reverse strand, counting down.
GCAGTGTGATGCTGCACAGCCAGATGGGCTGGAGAGGAAGAAGGAGTGCTCTGCTGTGAGAAAAAAATGTCTCTACCTGAAGGAGCATGAGTGAGTGACAAACAGCTGAAAGAGAAGGGATGTCTTAGAAACCATTTGTCAGTCTGGAGAAGCGGTGGCTTGTTAAAAACGTGCCTGTTCAGTTAAAAGGATAAATTGACAGACGAAGACTCAGTGCAAATTCAGCTGCCATCACTTCAAAAGCCCTCACAGCTGAATCAGCAAATTTCTGTTTCCACACATCATGGATGCAGCCAGCGTGCCATTACAATGCCCACAACAAGGCTTGCGTTAAGCTCCTTAAATTAGCTGTTTATGATAGTCACACTCCATAGCTGTAGCTTGTTTTTTTCTGGGCCTCCTTCTCTTCTCACGCCTTTTGTTTTTGCAGCCCTGGGAACAGCTGCCGAAGCAAGGATTTTGGGGAGGGAGTGGTACTGCCTCAGTGCTACCCGTGCCCAGATTTTCAGCCGTGCCTTTCATGCTCTCTTTGGCCTGTGCATTGCCTGCAAGTCTCACTGACCCGTGCTGGTGCTGCCTGTCCCCACCATTAGTCAGGAGCTGGGGTCTGGCAGTGCCGGTGGACCGACCCGCACGGTGCCGGCGTGCAGGAGTGCAGAGTCAGGGCACTGGGCGCTCTCTCCGCAAGGTTGTCTCTACTCCCTTGCTGTCTCCTCACCGCCTCTGCTGCCAGAAACACCTTTCCTCTGCCACCGTCTCTTCTCAAGGGTCCCTGCGTCTCCCCAGCCTGGGGCTGCGGCCCCGCTCTCTTCTCGGCTTGCTGTGGCTTGGGGCATGTTCTCCTCCTGGCTGGCTTAGCTCTGGCTGTGTTGGCTTGGGTACAGCTAGCGCTAGAGAAGGACCCAAATCAACCCCACCCAGACTTTGGCAACATTTGGGTCCAGATCCCTGGTTTGATTATAAAGCTCTCTAAGAAGTGATACCTGGGTTTTTTTTAGTGTTGCTTGAAGAGTTTGAAAGTAGCTCAGGATTGTCACAAAAACAAGTCATGCTGAGTAAAGTATTATTGAATGGTTGTCAACATTAATCCAAAACCTACTGCCCTGTAATAGTTTTACTCTTTTTTTTTTTTGAGCTGAAGGAATGGAGAAGGAATAAGAAACAGTAAAAAAAAAAAAGGACTTTTTCTGTGAAGATAGAAAAAAATTATGAAGTTGGCACCTTTTTATTCCAACCAGAAGGTTTTCTGAAAGCAACTTTTGGCTGAATTTTTTTTTAAAAGTGTTGGCTGAGAAATGTCAACCAGCTCTAATATCTTATGAAAGATGCTGCACTTAATAAAAGTGCAGGCAGGCAAGCAGAAACAATATACCTATTCATCTCCGCTTAGCCCCGCGCTCCCTTTCCCTGCTGCCCCGCTCACTCCTGGAGCCGCGAGCCCTATCTGGTGACGTGAGCCCTTCCACTGGCCTCGGTGGGTTTTCTGGGCTAAGAATTCATTTTGTGAGCCACGGCTGCAGGGCAGCAGCCAAGGGAAGCCCCCATCCCTGCACGTGGGGGACACGCGGCATCTCTGCCACAGGGCGGTGGGAGCTGTGACGCCTCCGGTGGATGTGCTACGTGGAGGCCAGGAAAATACAGCGGAGCAAGCAGCGGTGCCGGCTAATCCCCGTTTCCTCAAACAGGCTTTTTCCCTCCCTCTCTTGACCCCGGGGATATGCAATAGCTGTCTGTGCTGTGGGTGAAATGTGGCCCCAGAGAGCTGGAGGAGGAAGGAGGGAGCAGCTGGGGCTTCTCTGGGATATGGTGCCAGCGCAGCCCCTTTTTGCAGGGGCGGCAGCAGGGCAGAGCTGCCCCCGGGGGCTTCACCCGGTGCCCTGCTCCAGAGGTGGGACCATGGGGACAGAGAAGTGCTTATGGGCCCCGGAGGCAGAAGCAATGTTTCTGTTTGCTGCCCTATTTCAGGAAGTTTTCCTAAGGTAAACAAGGGCCCCCTCTTGATTCACTGAGGTCATTAGTAAACCCTAGGATGGTATTTACGTTGCTAAGGGATTCGAGCAAGCTCTCTCCCAGATGGCAAGTTCAGCGGGGAGGAGGTGACCTTCAGCGTTTCTTGTTTTGCCCTGTATCTGGCGTGTGGGGGGCAGGCCTGTTTGACTGGAGTGCCTGGGTACTGTAATCAAAATAAATCATCCTTATCATCGCTGGTGGTGATACTGCAATGGGAACAGAAACAGGCGCCTACTTTGCACTGTGTGCAAATGACATCATTGCGAGGAGTGGGATGGGAGGTCAGAGGATGAACTCCAGGCGGCCACCGCCGCTGCCGCTGCCTTTCGTGAGCAGGGCTCTCCTGCCCGGGGCCAGCCTCCCAGCTCGGCAGGGGCACAAATGAACCACTGTGCATGGCTGGGGAGCTGGTCTGCTGTCCAAGTTAAAGCAAATAACAACTAGGAATTATTTCTAATGAGAGAAAAGGAGATGGTGATGTTCTGGTTCAGCTTTTCACATTTTTTTGTAGCAAAATTGACAAAGGAACCCCAAACCCTCTGTCTGTTCCCTCCCTGGGCAAACCACAAAACACAACTTTTCATTTTGGTTGCCTGGTCTGTTTTGGAGGGAAAAAAAGTGTTCAGTGAGTACTGGAACTATTTAAGACTGCTTTTTTTCCTGTGGATTTATATGGTTCTCACAGTGCTGAGGGCTGACTTTGACTGAATTCTCGAAGTACTGAAGAAAATGAGCACTCAGAGAATCTACTCACACTAGCACTGCTATGGATACCATAATCATAGGAAAAAACTTTACAGTTTGCATGTATTAAAACCCAGCAACTCCATATAAGAGTGGGCCACGGGGTGAAGACTGAATTCTCTGATGCTCAATAAGGTGTAATAATTCTTTCCCTTCGAAGGAGGATTTGTAGAGATCCTGTCCAGCTGCATATTTTCATGAACCTCATAGCAGTAACTTCCTATCTCAGATGCTGAAATGTTTCAAAGAGGATTTTCCGGTTGATGTCAAGGAAAACAGATGTGGGAAAGATGGGGAGATGTGCAGGGAAGACAGGGCTTGTGCTTGAAGCAAAGCCAAGTGAAGCAGGTCCTGCCTCTGACCATGAGAAAGGCACACAGGCTGCCCATGCCTCCACTGCCTGGCCATAAGGCAGGGATGCACACGAGTGACATCTGCACTCAGGCTGTTGAGCACTTTGGTCTCCTTGGGTAGGAGATGTCACTCCCTTGCCACATGCCCTTCAAACCCCAGGCCAAGGTGCTGGCTCTGCCACTGGCTTCCTTGGTCCTGTCCCTTCCTTCCCTGGGAAAGGGTAGTCATGGGCATCCCAGCTGCAGGGTTGGCCAGGGAAGGCTCACCCCTGGTGAACCACCCCAGGCTCCCCAGGGATGCTCTGTACCCCAGCAGGACTAGGCAAAGGGCTTTAGTATGAATTGCTTTAACGCTCCCGCACTCCTCCTTTTCTTCCCGCCTCCAAGAGACAAACCTTAGCTTTGAAGCCTTTGAAATGACATCAAAGGATGAGATTTCCAGAGGAGCTTGAGGGACTTGGGTGAGCTTGTCCCATTGGTGGTCAACAGGAGATGGGTGCTTAATCCTTGGAGGTGCTTTGAAAATCTTGTCCTATGTGTGCGTCCTTACTGGGGAGGAAGTGAGAAGCAGTTGGCAGCGCCTTGGCTTTGTAAAAGGCAGATCCTGGCTTTTTTTCTGAATATAAAACATGATGGATTTGAAGATGATGTCCAAAACTCAGGTTTGCTGTGAAAACCGCCAACTGCTTTATAAAGGAGGAGCACTTAAAAACAGTCTGTGATTTTGCCCCATCCAAAAGATGGTAACTCATCTGATGATAACTTGGGTGCTGCCACTTGCTCTCCACTCAGCGTCACTGCGGGGATAGTGTAACCTTGCTGGAAACCTGAAAGCCTCTCAACAGGGAGGCTGTTACCCATGGAGGCAGTACGACTTCTCTGCCTCTTTTTGTGTCGTCTTTTGGCAGTACTTTAGTACAGCCTATGTTACTTTTTGACAGGGGTATCACCACCCATTTGCTTCTGCTGGTGAATATTAAACCCGGGTGGTTTAACTCTAACACCCTGGAGGGGGGACCGTGGGTGCAGCGCGCACCGTCAGGATCTTCTCACTGCCACCAGCACCGATGCCAGCCGGCTGCTGCCAGCTGTATCGGGACCTTGAGGTGCAGATACGGCTTGCTGGGGCCTGCTCAGGGTGCATGTCCTTGGGGCTGCCCCAGGCTGAGCCGGTGCTCGCCATGGGGAGAGGTGGTAGGAAGGGGCTGCGGCTGTGGGCAGCCCGGTGGGGGCTGTGGCCGAGGGCTGACATGGATGGGCTCCCACAGAAAGGCAAAGGAAACTTGGCTGCAGCCTTGCTGTTGTGCTATTTTTGTTCAAGGTAATAACAGGAACTCCACTGTAAATAAAAATAGACAAGTGAAGAATTTCCCAAGTCTGTCTCTGCTCATTTCTTTCCTGGTGAGGAATTATCCCACTCCAGAAGAGTAAATCCTTCTTGTCTGCTCCTTGGAAACTGGGACAATAACACTGGAAGGGAAAGAAGAGATTACAGAGCTGTCATGAGGGTGACAGCAACATATTGTACGGTGGGTGCCAAAAATGCATCCTCTAAAGCAAATAATAGCTGTGCTCTGCAGGGCTCATCCTGACAACGTGAGGGCAGGCAGAGCCAGTCTCCGCCACTCTTCGTTCCAGCTGCCCTGCCAAAGCTGCGCTGGGTGCGGGCCCTTATCTCTTGGCTGCCTGGCAGGGCTCTGCCGCATCCCTCCCCTCCTGACTGTCACCCCCGCTTCAGCAGCACCTCACCTTCAGCAACACAGAGCATTCCTGCCTCAGCCGATAACCAAACCAGGCGGTGGGGGGGTGAGCTTCTTTCCCTTATGATATCTAGCATCTTTTCACAAAAGATGTCCTTTTGCTGCAAAGTCTGAATTTCTGGGCGTACTTTTTTTCTTCCCATATGAGCCGGGGAGCTGAGACTCTCCCACCCTTACCCACCGAATGTGTCTTTTGGTTAATAACTACCGCCGTAATCAGAAAAGTGCATTAACCGCACTATTCCCACAGAGCCACGGAACTGTGCCAAGCTCTGGATTAACTGACCCTAACATCTTGTCACAGTCTGCCTGCCCCTCCGTTCGTGCTGAAGGGTGCTCATTTGCTCTATTTCAAGCGTCCTTAGCGTTCGAGGAAATCCTGAGTCACCAGGAAATGCAAAGACATTCTACCAGGAGCCCCAGCAGATGCTTTGAGGAACCTGCAGATGTGCTGCAGACTGCAGTGAGGATGGGACGTGGCAGAATCGGAGGCAGTGCCGCACAAACCCAGCTGAAAAATTCTCCCTGCCAGAGGGCTTTGTCTACAACCCTTGCTCACACTTCCCACTCCGGCTGGGGGTTTGCAGGGAGAGTTGGTGACTCACCAGGGGTGCGAGTCTTGCTAAAGCAGTTATACTGAGGTAGCATCAAAAGTTCACCCGGTTTCAGATGTTGATTTTTGCATTCTCGGCTATTCATGGCTACAATAACTAGATGGCTAAGCCCCCTATTATTGTCTGTGCAGAAAGCGAAGGACAAGCGACGTCTACTCTCAGAAGCAAATACAGGCATGTCGAGGGGTTTTGGTCCAAATTGTAAGCAGTAAGATAGTATTTCCAAACCCCTTATTTTTGAGAAGTTTCATTATGCTTTAACTAAACCCAAAATGTCAAAGCATAGAAGGCAATATATCTTCTCTGAAAGTGCATTACCTGTTTTTTATAAAAAACAGTCATTGATATTGGGGGATAGATGCTTTGAAGAAAGAAGAGAGGGTAGGTTCTTGTTTCTGCCCCCAAATCCCTGCCACCCTATGATCAAAGTTTACAAAGTTTGAAACTGCAGAGTAAAGAGAAATGCAAAGCAGCTTGTGAATGGAGAGGTGTGAAACCGAGGGTGTGAAACAGCGGAACTGATCTGCCAGGTCAGCTTTCTATCTACTGAGATGTAGCCCACAAAAGATCAGGAAACTCTGCTATACAGCATTTGGACTCGAGGAGATTTTTAAAAGGGCCCGTATGAATGTAGTCACTGGCACCATGGGAGATGGATACCCAGGGAAAGAGGGATTTGCATGCATGTGAAACCTTGCTAGTGGAGATAACTAGCTCTGAGAAGCTGAATAAGGCCTGAGAAGTCCAAGTTCTTATGAATGTACTTATGAATACAGCTTTTGTCGATGGCTGTGGATGTTTGAAGGCTAAAGTGCATGGATGGTCTCACCCCCTTTCCGCCTCCTGCTGTCTGCATAACTGACAGAGCAGCTCTGGTATTAATCTAAGCAAACGTGAAGCTCCTCCATGTCTCTTACCCAGGTTGCCTAACTGAGGAGCAGAAGACAATTGAGACTGAGAGTAAACGCTGCAGGAGAAAAAGTGGGTGGTGGTTCTAATTTAGGGATGCTCTCTAATTTTAGCCATGTTCTCTAATTTTACCTGTTTGCTCTTTAATATAGGGATTCAGTGCACGTTGGTTGGCTAAAGCTTAATACAGACAATGCAGAAAGGTGCTGTGTTCATCTGCTGCCTTGCTGAATTTTCACAGCAGCCTGCTGCTACCCCTGCTCAGGAGCAGGATCTTTAGTGAGTATATTACTTTTATGCTTGTCATGCATTTCCAGAAGAAATTCTGTGTATTTAAAGATTTTTTCTGAAGTTTGCAATCAGAAATACTTTCAGTTCAAAGCTTTGCCCTATGATGTACTCGCCTTTTTCTCATCATGGCATCGGTCTAGCCAAGCACTTACATCCATGTTTAAGTGCATGCCTAATAGAGTTAAAAACAGCTTCAGGAGCATCCCTTGCTGCCCTACTGAACAGGCATAGGCAATGTGTAAATGTAGTTGTCTTGCTGAATCAGAGCTAAGTGATAATATGCTCCCACTAGCTGAGACGGAGCAGTGAACTGCATGTGTTAACAAGGTGAGATTTCAGAATGGAGGTGATGTTAGAGGACAGGAAAACAAGTTTTTAATAGCATTCGCTGCACCTTGACATAGCTGCAAGACAAGAGTCTGAGCTCAAGAGGTAGGATTTTGAGACGTAATTTGGAAGTGGTCTAGGCCTTTTGCATCTCTGTTGGCTTTCTGTGCAGGCATATGGTGGGGAGGATTTCTTCGGTTCCTGTGTGTGCAGTCACACACCTTACTTTCTCATGGTAGGACAAATAGGCCACCAAGAACAGAAAGTAGGACGTTTGGCCTTTCTCCTCTATGGGAGGTGCAGTGCAGATTGGCTTCTGAGAACTAGGACAGTACCTCCAAAAGTAGAACAGCTGGTCACCCCATTCGTGTGTGTGTTGCCTTACAAATGTATCCTCTAACGCTCAAGATGTAAGAGATGTTTTTGGCCTACTTAGGGAATGTTTTCTGAAAATAGGGACAGATACACTGGAACAGACCAAAACCTCTGCTTTCCTTCTGGAGCACGGAGCAGAGCTAGCAATCAGAGGAGCCATGTGCTGGGCAAACAAACCCAACAGGTGCTCTGCATCACTTCTTGCATATCGAGCAATACCACAGTGACAAAGCTGCCCCCCTCAGCCAGGAGGCATTTGCTTTTCAGCAGCAGAACAGGAACAGAAGTTATTGCACTGCAGTGTGAGATGGTGCTTTGCTGCAGCAGGGAACTGTTACCAATCAAACTTGTGTGTGTGTGTTATATACATTTATATTACGACATATATGTGACCAGAAACAAAAATCTGACTTTCATTCAAGTAAAATACATAGAAAGCATCCACAGAGGGTTTCATTGCCCTGCATTAAGGTCCTTCTTTAAGTGTAATTAGGTCCATAATGTCTACAATCCCATTTGAGTGCTAATGATGCCAGTGGGATGGTAGCATATTGCCCTGGTCAGTAGAATGTGCCTGGGGACCGTGCAGCAGCCTGTGTGGGTAAACAGCAGCACAGAGTACAAACCAGGTCAGCTAGCACGGCTCTTGGAAAGATGCTGCTGTCCTCACTGGTTGAGGAAACCCCCTTCATGGCTCCCTTAATGATGGCCATTAATGTTTCCACCTGGTTGCAGCTTGGACTAATCCCACGTGGGCGTCTCACCTTGAGCCAGAGGTTACTCAGAGTGGCTGTGCTGCTCTGAAGTCTGGGTTCACTCTCTTGGGACTCATCATTAGTCAAGTCAGGTATGAGGCTGAATCTTAATAGTTAGAGAGGGAGGCTAATAGAAAGGGAAGCCTTCCAATTCTTTTTTATCCAGTAAGTGTGCTATGGTAATGAATCTGGAGCCTAGTGGCTCCAGTTGTAGTGGGAAGTTCACTGCCTTGAGAACAGGTCTTTAATGCACATGAAGAGGTGTTTCATAAGCCATATGTGATTCCCTGCTTTGAATATTAATACCCAGAGTGCTTATTCAACTCACAGCCATTTCATGGAAATGCCGTGCCTCTGTGAGGCCAGACTGAGCCCTTGGGTACTCGGTTTGTTTTTTTTTTTTTTGCAAAGGCAGTTTCGGGTTGTTCTGTACTCCTAATTCAAAATTGTTATTCAGCTTAGAGTCTCTGACACCACTGCATTTATATTACATAATATTAACTGATTTTAGATATAATGAAAATGTGAAGGAGACTATAGGACAGCAGGCTTGGTCTACTTAGCCAAGTGACCTGTTAGTTACATGCATCATGAAGTTACTTAATCTTCTACAGGGCAGCCTCTTCTAAAATGAAATAACACAAGGAGGCAGCGACTGTTCTGGTGAGCACTCATGTTTTTAAAGGCCTTCAGCAAAAGCTGGGGAATGAATATTCAGTGTGAACTGAGATGCATTCTAGCTGTTTCAGCCGTGCAGCTTTTGGTTTTCACATTTATATCAGTGGGCAGAGCTGGGGAACTTACAGTGACAGACCTTCTGTTGTAGCAGTTGTTCCCACCAAGTGCCGTTCGTCCGGAGCTGAGGGCACTGCATCTGTGGCAGCAGCAGGCTCACAGCAAGCTGGAGGTCTTGGAAGTGGATGTGGACAACCCTGATTGTTTTCAGTATTGCAGTATGCCTGTGATAATGCCTGGGGAAAATGGCTTGGCCTCCTAATGCTGGGCCTTGGTCATCCTCCAACCCAAGCCATCACGAGCCGAGCTGAGCCAGCAGCTACCTCATGGGGGGATCCTTCCCACAAAGCCAGATGTAGTGAGCAATGAGTGAATTGTCACTTTTGCATGGCGATTGTTGCAACTGTTTTGCTCTCCCAGTGCTGGAAAGGGATGGAGCAGATATTGCTTTTCTCTCCAGGTAGTTACTACATTTGCATGTGCTCCCCATTAAAAAGTAGCGTTGTTATTTGCTAGTTATAACTGCAAAGCGCTCTTGCTTTCTGGTGACCAGCAGGACATGGCACATATTCGCAATGCAAGAATTATGCTCCAAGGCAGGGCAGAGGCAAGGCGGGGTTTGATGTGCATGTAGCAGGGGTAGCTGATTTGTGTCACACACAGGTGCCTAGTGTTTGCATTGTAAGTACTTGCCTCTGCGTTTGTTTCTACACTTTTCACTGTCTCAAGGGAGCTGTTTGGAGGAGACAGTTACTCTGGATCTGAGCTTCTGCTGGTATATAAATTCCGGTCTGGTACAAAATTTAGGAGGTGGCTCACTCCAGTGACACTTTCTTGATATGAATGTCTCTGGGAGGCACAAGAAGTAGAAAGCCAAAGCTAAGAAAGGTGCATTAATATCTTTGAGACATGTCTCTGAGTCCTCCAGTATGATAAAACAGGCAGGCAGCGAGTTGAAACCGTTGCCTACTATGCAGCAAGTTTCTGTTTTATTGTTTTGTTCTGCCACTTCCCACCCTTGTCTGCTCAGTCTTATGTTGCACCTTACCCTTAAACTCACGCTGTAACTCCTCTTCAGGGAACATTTAATGCTGCTCATACTAGGCCTGTCCCAGGGAGGACTTCAACCTAGGGTTAACTTACAAATACTTAAAGACATTTTAGCCTCTTACCCCAGTGAAATCAATGGAAAATGGGTGCCTATGGATGTCTCTCACAATTTAAACTTCTTGGATGGTGTGTTCAGAGATATGTTTCACAGTCCTGGTCCCCTGGCTTTCCTCTCCAGGGTCCCTCAGCTGGGAAACTGGCTGGAGCACAGTGGCTCCCTTCTGGCCAGGACAGTAGGAGGTCCGACCATGGGACCAGAGCATGCCCCTGGCTTGCATAAACTAATCCTAGTATTTGGATTGATTAAGAAAACAGTAAGAAATCGTTATGAAAGGGACCATTTGTGTGCAAAGCTTAAGCACAGGGACCTCACAGACTGTGGAGCTCAGTAAGAAGAAGCCCCCCCGCATTGGGGCAAGGACAGCAACATAAATATGATAACGACAGACAGGCAAGTAGCCTCCACGTGTTTCTGGGTTCACAGCGTGGTGAGGAGCTGTGCTGGGCTGCGCATGTCTCCTAAGCAAGATGAAGGTGTGATATGCAAAGGCCTCTGTGGGGTGAGAAAGCAGAAAATAAATAATGAAACCATCTCCCAAAAACAGAACTGTCTGCTGGTGAAGCCAAGGAGCATCAACAACCATCCTGAGTTTTGATAGCATGTCAGATCACCCAGCCTGAATTTCAATAGTAGATCGAGTCGCTCACAGCAGAGAGAGGAATGAAAATATCAGGTGTGCCTCAGGCAGGGTGAGTTTCAACGCCATCCCCCCACCTCACCCCCCCCACTAGAGAGGCAGGTGGGAAAGCGGAGTGGGTGCTGTGTGTCATTAGCCTTTGGAAGACCCTCTCCCCTACCTGCTGCTGCCTTGAGCACAGGCCTGCCCCAGTGAGCCCCTTCTCCTCGCCTTGTGGGTGCATTTAGTTTCTTCAGTGCTTGAGCTCGTCTGGGAGAGCAGCAGTGCTCTTGGGAGATGGGGAGGCTGAGCAGAGTCAAAAAAGAGGCATCGGGGGGTGCGAAGGAGAGGGGACGGTGGTCAGAGAGAGCTGAAAGGCTTCTGACCCCCTGAGAGGGGGGCTCTGACATCCTGGGGCTGAGGACTGCTGGAAGCTGAACAGCTATGTGCTTTCTCCCTCTTGGTGTGCTATCGGCTTGAGAAGATAGCCAGGATGGTTTGTCTTATGAGTGTCCTTCATCTGGACATGCAGGGGAAGGTGTATCAGGTGAAATGGAGACACTGCTCCCCAGATAACTCCTCCTACCCCACAGCAGGGCCGGTGGCCTCGTGGTTTTGCAGCACCCCACGGCAGCCAGAAGCTGAGCCTGGCATGGCTGCAGTATGAGCAGGGTGGTCTCTCTTCTCTGTTACACCTGACATGCAAAATCTGTTCCCCCTTCCAGCTCTGAGAGGCATCTGTCTCTGTGAGCTTTTTCTGGGCTTCAGAGGGTTTCCTAAGTTCTGGGCATGCAGGTACTTCATGAAGAGTGTGAGGTGCTGGAGGGACTGGCAAGCAAGGAGCTTGAGCTGGGTGTAGCAAGCAGGTCTAGGATGCGGGAAGGATCCCCTCCTCCTCGGGAAAACCAGATTTTGTGGCTTAGGAGCTTATTTAGAGGGTGTGGGGCTGGGACAGGGTGGTGGCAACCCCGGCCCTGAGACTGGAGAGGAGAATTTAGGTCTTTCTCCCTTTGCTGGTCCAGTGGGGTGTGTGCCACAGGTAGGGTAGGACTGGCAGTGGGAGCACTGGGCACCGGAGAGCGTGGCTTTCATGAACGCAGTGATGAAGCTGCCAGGAAAGCAGAGGCTGTGCTCATGGTGGCTCAGTGGTGAACCGGGAAGTGTCAGGAGCTCATGAGAAACAACAAATCTGAGGAGAGGGATTCATTTTTCAACCCGAAATAGGCACAGAAAGTTGCATGAGGGTGGTTTACATACTTAAGCAGGGTTTTGGCATTTGTGCCCAGCCTTGTGGTTCATTTCCTCATTCACTCAAACGCATAAAGAGCGAACAAATGTTTGGTAAACAGGAACCTAGGGTTTCAGCAATGAAAAGCTTTAGCTCTTGCCCGCAGAGCTGCTTGCAGCATTGGCTTGGAAATGTATTTCAGAAGATGATGATTAGCTTCCTCCCTGATCTCATGCCTGGGGTAGCTCCAGCCGTCCCCCCCTGTGTCACCTTGCCGCTGCACCGCCCTCAAGGGGAGCACCCACCCCGCAGCCTGGCTGGCACCCACCACGCTGCCAAGGGTTTGAATGAGCGAGGGAAGCGTGCAGCGAGGTGGGGCCCTTCGGGTCGGCCTCGATCGGTGCTGGCAAGGGCCAAGCTGGGAAACTTGCACAGCAGCTGCCCGGGCTCGATTTGGTCTGTGAATAACTGGAGAGATTTCCATCACCGGGGCTCTCGGTCCAGGTATTTGCGAGCACTTTATTTGGTGGTTTCTTTTTAGTGTGGTTGCTGGATGGGGAGGACAGGATAGAGAGAGGAACCTTTCATGCTTCAGCCTTCTGCAGCATCCGGCGTTTTCATGAAACCACAAAGGATGTTAAAGAAAAAAGAACAAGCACTCTGTTTATAGGGATTTAGACCATTAAAACAAAGAGGGGGCTGTGTTGTTCAGTCATCGCTCAGAGTCAAGGAGCCCGAAGACGTAGGTTCACAAGGGATGGGCTTCCAGGCTGGGAGCCCACCCTGCCTTCCCACCCTCCCTGGGCCACAGTTTGCTGCCCCTCGCTTGTGCGGCTACAAGGGTTGGCAGAGCTGGCTGGCACTCCGTATCCAGTGTGCTGCCCAGCATTGCTGTGCATATTAAAAAGTGTCTCAGGAAGATGACTCTGCAGCTGCCCAGGAATTTGTCCTGTGCAGGGCTTTTCCACTCGGAGCCCCTTGCAGGACACATTGGATGCAAAGGAGAAGCGTGCAGCACCCCAAATGAGAACTGCATGGGGAAGGGACTTGGGCAATCTGTAGTCCACACACCATCAGCTGCTGCCGCACTGGTTGAGAGCAAATGTTCCTTTCCACCACCTGTGTTCAGTGCAGATTTTTATGCAAGCATGATAGTGGGAGGTAGCACAGAAACAGGCCTGATGGCAATAGCAGAAAGGCTGCTGCTCCCAAAGGTAGTCCTGATGCTTTTTTAGGAGCGTTGCACCGGAACAATGGCAGTGGGAGGGAAAGGGTGATGACAGCCTGTGATTCTTAATTGCTCACACTCATCTCTCCTCAGTGTCCAAGCTGACTGAAATGCAAAATGAAAGCAATTGCGCAACATAAATCGGATGTTGGAATTCCTTTTCATGATCTAAAACCAGTGTCCCTGACCACGGCTCCCAGGCTCTGTGTTGAGGGGGACAGCAGGGTGTGAAGCAGCCCCAGCCCACCACTCACTCACCACACTTCATCCCTCAGGGGAACAAGCTGCAAAACAAGAAACAGCCTGTAAACATCCCAAGCCACCCAGTGCTCCTTGGTAGGTGAAGGAAGGCATTTTGGAGGGGTGCAATACAAATGGCTGCAGTGCCACTGCGGACCAAAGGTCTGTCCAGCCAGTGCTGGGCTATGGTGGTGGCTGCGGGAGCCTGCCGTCTCCCTGCTCTCATACCCCGGTGGCTGGCATGATTTCCAGAAAGGCAGGGGTAATGTGGGGGGGTGAGCGTGGTAGAGGCACAACTCTGCACGACCGAGGGTGCTCCGCAACGAGGAGCAAGTGATCCGCAACACCCACGCTCTGCCTCCAGCTGGGCGCATCGAAACTTTGCCATCTGATTAAAAGCTGCGATGTTTTCCTAGATAAAGCTGCTCTTGGCCACTGCCAAAATTCCTGGTTTCTCCTCACTGCTGGAGTGCTGGTATCTTTTAGGAGGAAGAGCTGGAGCAGGCAGAATAAATAAATAGGTTCTCACTCGTATTTTTTGGTCACCCGGCAGCCATTGGACACCTCATTTATGTATGTTATTAGCAACCCTGACATTCCAGACATAAACAGCAAGCAAGACTGTATGTGTGTGCAGCCTCCAGACGCCGCTGGTGCATGTTTCTGTGGCTTGGGCTCTATGTGTCCCGAGAGCGGCCATCCTAAGCCTGCCATTGCCGATGGGCAGGGATGGCCAGGAGGGTGCCAGGCGAGAGCCCTCCTTCGCTTTGCAGGGAGAGCGAGCACCCGCTTCTGCACTTCCCCAGGGCTCAGCCCCCTTCCAGGGTTCAGACGCCCCCGAGTTAAAAGGGCTGGTGACATGTGGTGCTCTGTCTGAACTGAACTATGTCCAAATAATCTATTAACCTGCGAGGAAAATATTGGGCTAAGAATATTTTAAAAGCTTTTGGAAGGGCGAGGACTGAATCAAGTGCTAATGTTTTATTATCCAACTTTCCTTAACAAGCTCTCCATTCATGGAGCACCAGTAAAATTTTGAAGTCATATTTTGAGTGTGGAAGAGAGCTTGTAAATTCTAGTACTTATGGAATCTGTGAAAATTATTTTCTCTTTGGATTTACGTAAAAATATTCCCAGAAACAAGCATTTGGGGATTTTCTAGGAAAAAACTGTGGAGATACAGTCTAAGTAGTCTCAATGGTTTTCATCAGCTTGGTGGAGAAAAAGTCACAGGTTTTACAGGGGTATTTTTTCCAAAAAAGGTTTGATTAGGGATCTCCACATTACTTAGGATTCAAGCTAATTAACATTTTTGCTGTGCCATGCTGCCTGTGCAGATGCATATTAATCTAATCTATAGATTTTGTGGCCCCCATGTAGACCCAGGTATTCTTGCTAGGTGATTTTAGCCGATTACATGTGAATTGTCTTCAGCACTGATTTTGTGAAAAGTTTAAATTTGCTCCTAGAGGTTTCTGTTGCCTCTTACGGACAGTCATGCTAGTCCACAGTACTTCTGCAGAACTAACAGAGTGTGTGTGCAAGTGAGTTTTAGATGTGTATCCTACACAATTGTATCACCCGAGTGTGTGACCTGGAAAACACACACAAACACAGAGTCCTTACTTGAGGTTCCCTTTTAGTTAAATTCCTGCAGCGAATGGCAGATGTTCGTGTCCACCGGTAGCATGTACTAAATAATCAGCCAAAGGAATTCCTAAAGGGCTGTGGGATTGACCATGAGGTGGCCAGAAGGTCAGTGTGGTTTCCCAGATTAATAGCAACATGGGAGGGGTAACTCCAAGTTCAGTAGCATCATTCCAGACTTACATGCTGGTAAGTGCCATCAAGCTAGCCAATAACTCCCATGTCCTGTCCAGCATGCAGTGAGCTTTGTGTAGGTTTTGGGACAGACCATTTTAGAGCTCTTGCCTGTCTGAAAGCCCTGGTTAGAAAGTAGATCAATTTTCCAGACCTTCCAGTCAATATTTTTGATAGCTAAGTTTCTGTGGATCACATCTTTAGTGTTATCTTGAAATATATTTTGGTGTCATGTAAGCGTGTTACCACTCAGAGACAACACAAAGTCCTTCAGACACGAAGCAGAGAGCCAAAACCTGTCCTTGGATGAATATTTGCAGTTCCTCTTGACTCCCTGGTATCTGAAGGTCAAGTGAGGCCCAGAGTCTCCTGCAAAGCTGAAACGGTAAGTGTGCCAAAGAAATTTTAGGAGGGCAGAGGTAGTTATCAGCAGTTTCCAATTGCTTTGTTCTGGTGATGGGGAGGTAAAATGTGTGTAAGAGGAGGCAAAAGGGCTATAATGAATGCATCTTGTAGGATTGTATGATCCCTTGGTTTGAGTGTAACGCATTTTGCTATCTTACCTTATAAGTTGCTCCGAGCTCTTCTGTAGCCTTTTTTGCTAACACAGAGCCCAACTGTGCCTTTGACCGAGTGCATGTTTTTTGCTTCTTCTACTGACTTTGTTGGGTCCATCTTGCAAGCTGGAACTTCTGTGCAAGGATAGGGGTGCTTGGAAGAGGCATTCAGCTAGGTCCACCTACTCTCCCTCAATTTCAGGAAAAAACTACCTCTCCAAATGTAGTCCTATGTGCAGACATCAGCAAGTCAGCTGTACTAAATACTGTCTGATAAACACTGATGCTGTGCTTGGCCAACACATTATGAAACTCAATCCTCTGTGTGGAGATTACAGAGCACCATGCCGAGCCTTCAGGTGAACTATCAAGGATCAGCAGGGGACTCAGCTGTCAGAAAGCATTGAAGCTTTTTTGGGTTTGGGTACGTGCAGTAACGTGACAGTGTGCTCCTGCGTTGTGTTTCTTGCACACAGAAAGATGAGGGAATTCCCAGGCATTTACTGAGAGAAACAACCAAGCACACCCCAATGAGCAGCAGGCTCCACACGAAAGCAGACTTTCCCCCCACCCTGTTTCTGCCCAAGATCTTCCGCTGTGAATCCCTTCACAAACCTGTTTGTGCTACTAAAACCACTGAGCTTACCCAACCCTCTGTGCCTGGGCTCCCGTGAAACCTCCCACAAACTGGAAATGAGTCTGGTATTCTCCTCTCTGTTGCTGTGCCTTTGTAATCTCTAGTCTGCAGGTGTGGAAGGACTCTGCAGTCCTCATGGTCAGGTCAGAGCAGGCTGTCAGGCAGGACGAGCAGGCAGTGAGCACGCACGGGAGTTGAGCCGCCCTCCTGGTGCTGCTGTTCCTGCTCCGTCAGGGTCATCAGCTCTAACAGGACACGGTTACCCTTTATCTCTAAAATAAAAAAAAACCCAGAGGATTCACACATTTATCTGGGGATCCCACCCTCCAAACTGTTGTCCTGCCTTAGACAGCCCCTTCTGCACCAGGCTGAGCTCAATGTACCCTGCAGCACCAGGGTGGAAAGGTGCAGCCTGAAGTAACAGGCACCGGCCAAAGAGTGGAGAGCAGTTTCGTTTTAGACTGCAATCTGAAGTGAGTGTTGTGCCATGGAAAGGGGCAGACCTGCCACCCTGTCCTGAGGGAAACTTCCCTGAGTTTTCAACAGCAACAGGGCCAACAGCCCTCAAAAGAAACTACTAGGAAGCCTATGTATTTAATAAAAACAAGACCTTTTTTGTAGGATTTTTGGGCTAGCAATCATTTCCTATTAAATCAGATGAAGCGATGCAAAATCCCTGTAGGAGAGGTTATTGTTCTCTGTTGAACTTCACAAGGCTTCCCCATGAGGACAGAGGCTGAAGTCATTCCAGGGGCACCACAGAGCTACCAAGTGGCTGCGCCTAGGGCTGGGGCTGCCCATGGTTCCCCTTGGTGCGAACCCTAGCGATGTGCCTCTGCCCGGGGCTGTCACGGGGAAGTGCCCCACTGCTTCTGTCCCCACTTGTGGCTGGGCTGGTTCCCACCTCCCCATGGCATGCCAGCTGGGGAGGGCTGTTCTCACCGTGAAAATACCTGCCCACTGGGTGCTGGCCTGGGGCCACCGGTTTATTCCACACTGGCCCCAAAGTCGCCTCCAAAAGGCAATGACTCCTCCGAAGTCTCCGCTAAATGAATTTGCTCTTTACAGGCAACTGGTTCGCTTTGGGTGCCAGATTATTGCCTTGTGGTTGCTAATAACCTGGGCCAGAATTGAGCTGGTGATTTATAGAGGAAAGGCTTCGTATCTTCCTCCTTAAGTGCCTGCCGTGCTGCTTTGCCTCTGTCCCCAATCTCTCTTCCGATCCCCTTGCCGCTCACATTCTGGGTATTTCCAGCTACCTCTGAACAAGGCATTAATGTAGATAAATATTACTGCAAGGAAGTAATGGCCAAATACTCTCGGCATCATCTATATGCATTGGTTGGGGAGTGATTTTTCATTTCATACATCATTTACTATTTCAGCATGTGGCAATTCTGCAAAATGAGGAAGGAGAATTAGAGAGTTGAAGAGCCCACCCCTTGTTCCTGCCATTCCCAGCACTTGCGAGCACAGGCGCAGGGTGATTGCTGTGCAGTTACTAGCCTGAGACGCGTTTGGATGAGCTCACGTGAATCTCGTCCAGACCCTGTATTAGCCACTCTGCACACCTTTTTTCTTCCCGTCTTTCTGCCTCTCTCTCTCCTTGGCTCAGCTTTAACACATCCGTGTAGGTTTAATCTCCTTTCGCACCCACCCCCAAACCTCCACCTCTCTGTATTCTGCATTTCCCAGTGTAATTGGTCCCGGCATATAACACACAACTATCAGCCTTTCCCCCAACTCCAATAAGAGCTCGAACGCCAGTGAAGTAATCTTTCCCACCTGGGCTGCTTCTGTGGTTTCATATCACTTAATCCTCCCCCGTGAGCTGAGGACGGGTTTAAGGTAACATCTGCTCGGCTTTATGTTGGTTGTGTTCGTACTGGCGGTCCCATGGTTCCCATTGTCAAGCAAGCGAGAGGAGCAGCTTTGCCAGAGTCCCACATTTTCTGGGAGATAACCAACTCTGCCAGGCCCACCCCGCTATTTGAAGCCCCATTAAAATCAAGGATGTAGGTTCAGTAAATTTATTCGTCCAGACTGCTGTGCTTATTCCGCCTGCCTATTTTTCCCTCGAGTTTCTTTGTGAATTCATTTCCCCCCTGCTCCTTCCCTGTCGCTGGTGGCTCCAGGCTGCGAGGTAGGAGCTGAGCCACCTTCCCCTCAGCAAGCCGCAGGCTCGGGTGGTCCCACATCTCCCTGTGGTCCCACAGCTGGCAGCGTTGGCGTGTCAGCTGCACTGCTGAGCCTCGTTTCAAGTCTTCTGCTGGCAAGAGCTACCAAATTTCCTTTGCGGTGACTGCTCCTCAAAGGCAAGTTGCACCCTCACATAGCGCCCTGCCAGCAATGCCCAGACTCCCTGCGAAAGCTGTAGGCAACAGGGATCTCCTGCAAAGCATTTCAGGTGCCTGCTGACCCCAGGGATGTATCTGAAGGTCATCTCCTCCATCATACTGCAAGTGTGGAGGGAACTAAGGGGTGTCTGTCTGAAGATCTCATGGCCTCACACACCATGCAGAGCTCAGTCATTTCCGCAGTGTGCTGCTGCACTCCTTGAAGTGAGCCATCATTTCATTTTTGGTGACTTCCTAATGTGTTTGTTCCTTCTTTTTTTCCCCCAAGCAACAGCACAGGCATTGCTGCATTTGGCAAAAGAACAAAGCCTTATTGTTCAAAGCCTGTGCGTTCCAGTATCAGCTGGGACAAACACACCACTGCACTCCTAGACCTTAATCTCAAAAGCCAGCTGGACAAAGAGTGAAAAGGCTCAAACCCACAAGTTCGAAAAAACCTTTACCTTTATCTTGTCTCTAAAGGACTCTGTCAAGTACGGTTTTATATCCGTGCTTTCTTTTTGACAGTAATACCTCTTCAGGAACCTGAAAATAGCATCTCTTTCTCTATTGATTTGTTCCCCTGAGAAGCACTGATTTCTCCCCCTCCGATCGACACGGCTTATCGTGTCGATTTGCTTATGCAAATCCATTATCAATGAATGTCAGCGTGGCTCTGGTCACACAAAACAAACCTGCTATCCATTTCTTTGCAACTGTGTGGCAGCAACAGCACTCCCCAGGAGTCTCCTCCACAGGTTGTACCTCCCCAGGCAGGTGCTGGGGTGATGCCTCAGCCCTTGTGCAGCTCCGTCCTAGCGTGGATCCCAGAAGCCGGCAATGGATAAGGCCCGGAAGGCTAACGTGTCAGTTTGAAATTGCTTTGTAGCCAACCGAAACATGCAATGCTAGTATAAAATATCTTATACCAATGCAATGTCTGTTTTTTCTGTCATAATTATGCCTGGAAAAAAGGATGTCTTTTCTGACATTCTTATCTACATTTCAGAAGTGTAGACCTGGTGTTACTTTGCCACAGAGTACCTGTATAATTCTTTCCCCATAAGCCAGCCTTCTCAGCTTTCAATTATTTTTGCTGGTTCCCTCTGCTCCTCCTCCAGCCTGGCAGCCACACTGGTCAGGAGGCATCCAGAAAGAAAGATTGCACGACAGTGATCAGACAGTTGCTTGTGTCTCTGCCGTGGGATATGTCATGCAGCCCAAAACCATCCTGAGACTTTTTCTGTTGACATGACAAATTGTAAACTCCCATCCAATTTCCTGTATGCTAACCCTGCAAAGTCTTTCATGGCATTTGCGTCTCCCCCTCCGATAGGGTGGCTTAATTTTGGACTATTTCCTCCCTAGACATATTAGTCTGTGTGTCCTTTAAGCTAGTTCATTTTCTCCCCATGTCACATATCTTTTTTGGTCTTTTTGTGTTATATTCCACTCCTGGCTGGTGATTGCATCTCCTCCCCAACGTAGTATCAATTGCAGTTTTAATAAACATGCTGTCTAATGCTTTTTCTAGATCATTAATGAAGATGGTAAATAAAACTGGAGCTAACACCAGTTTCTAGTAATAACCCTACTGGATGCCTCCCCACAAGCTGACAGTTTTGTCGTTGATCACTATTCATCATCAAGCCTGAACGTCAGTGTCCCCATGTGAGGTAATTTATATTCATTTAACACCATTCATCACAGAATCAGAGAAAACCATGGCTAGAAAGGACCTCAAGAGGCTGATTTCAGAAATATTCATGAAGTTTCCAGCCCACTCTTAAACACCGGCAAGGACAGAGGTTTCACATCTTTGCCAGGCAGCTGGGTTTAATACTCGTCAGCCTTCCCCTTTGCAAAGCATCTAACTTTAATCTCTCTTGCTGCAATTCAAGCCCATTGTTTCTTGCCACGCTTGCAATGGATATAGAGAACTGTCTAGAGAAGAGCTTATTTCCTTCTCTGGAGCTATCCTTCACGTGCTTGAAAATCATTGTGTCTCCCCTAGTCTCCTTCTTGCTGGAGTAAACAACACTGTTGAATAAGCATTTCTTCGCAAGTTCTGTTTCTAGACCTTTCATCCCACTTCCTTCCAGACTCTCCTGAGCTGGATAATGATTGTAGCAGCACTGGGTAAAGCAGAAGGATCATCTGTGTATTTTACAGGCAGAGCTCCTCTTTGAATGCCCTGGTATGGTGACTGCCTTGTGTGTGACAAAATGGCACTTTTATTCATTTCAGGTTCCTGAGTTGCTGCACTGCTCCACATCTGCCTAATTGTCTGTCTCTCATTTTGTCCCTGTGCAGCTGATTATACCTACCTCTGTGCACAGCTTTGCTTCTCTCCTTACTGAAGTACATCCTGTTTTTCAGACCTTTTCTCTAACATATCAGGATGTTTTTTGATTCTAGTCCTCTTCTGTCATGTCCTTGTAGCTCATCTCAGCTTGGTGTCATCTGCATATCTGATAGGGATGCTCACTATTCCGTCATCCAGTGGCTGGACCTCTGTTGAACCTCACCTAACCCTTCCTTGTATTTTGACAAAGACAACTTTTTTCTGAGTACAGTTTTTCAACTGGTTTTGCACCCTTTCCTTAAGGTAACTCATCTAGGGCATGTTTCCTTAGTTTACATCTTGTAACATGCAGTGAAAAGGTACCGAAGGCCTTACCAAAGTCAAGATACAAGATGTCTCCTGCTTTGCCTCTATCCACAAGACCTGTCGCAGGATGAAATTAGGTTGATTTGACATGATTTGCTCCTGGCAAATCAGTGCTGGCTGTTCCTCTTCTCGTGGTTGTTTCCTAGGTGCCGATGATTAGTTTGTTTAATTATTTGTTCCAGTACGTTTCCAGGAACTGAAGTGGAGCTGGCTGACCATAGCTGCCTCGCTCCTCTAGTTTCCCCTTTCCGCAGCCAGGCCGGGTGCTGCTCTGCAAGGAGCCCCGCTCCCTGACGCTGCTCCTGAGGGTTCCCGGAGGGTCCCAGCTTGGGCCAGCCCCTGCGCGGGTCACCACTGCAGTGCTGGCAGACCGATGCTTTCCTCAGCCTTCCTCTGACTACCGGTCTATAGTCAGAATACTTCCCAGCTCGCCTTCCCATCCTGTGCTAGTTACATTTCCTTTTCATGTCTTCCTTGATTTTATCCATTGTAATATGTGCTGACCTTTGATGCCAACCCTTAGCCATTTGCATGTATCTCAGTTTTCTGTTTGCTTCCTCCTTCCCTGTGAGGCCCCTGAAGACTGACTGACTTAGCCAGTTGATCTTTCCTTATGTTTCTCAACCTTCATTTTTGCATTGGCATGACTTACACTTTTGCCGTTGCAATTGTTCCCATAGACAATGCCAACGCTCCTGAAACTCTTTGTCCTTGGACTTATTTCCCTGATTGCTTGCTTACCAGTTCTCTGGGTTGATTGTGAATATCTGTGGTGCTCAGCAAAGCCTCTCAGTAGGGAAATGCAGAAACTCAGCCTTTCAATGAAATTGTGGACTTCACCCACTTCCAACCGGACTTTCCCAACCTGCACAAGACTTCTTGTTTTCAGCAATCCCTTTGTCTCTTAGCAAAAGTAAGCATAGTGAGCCAAATTCTGACCTCATTTTACACCAGTAAAATCTGGATCAGTGCCAGGAAACTGCTGAAGTTGTTTTGGGCTTGCAGTGATGAGAATGAGAGCGGCATCTGCCTCATTAATTCCCCCAATCCACAGAAAGTAAATGATTCCAAGAGGAAATAGCTCCACAGAAGGGAGCCCTGGAAAGAATTAGAGACTGACTTAATGGGATTAAGGGGAAAAAAATGCTTTAGCGAATCCAAATCAATCCTCTCTTCAAAACATTCAAGGTGCCAAAATAAATACAAACACTGTTTTGGGAAGGAAAAGGTTAAAAAGCTACGAAAACAAAATATCTCGGCCCATAGCAGAATGAGCACAACCCAGAAAGGGTTGCTGAGTCAGCAATACCATACCTACCGCTTTGTGTTTATCCATGGGGGCTCTAAGGATTGGAAACTCAAGTTTCCCACTTTATCCATGAAGCTCATTGTGCATTTTCAGGTTTGATAAAAGACCCATGGAAACCAGACAGCATTACAAGTAGGGATGGGTGAACAGGTCTGGCAAGTGGAAACCTCTCCTGCAGAAGCCTGGCCAACCTGATGTCCAGCCCCTAGAGCCATTCCTCCAGTCGTTGCTTTGGCTTTTTGTTCTGCGTTTAATTACCATCTTTGCACGTTTCTTCACCCACTCCACACTGTGCATGGCACTAGGATCAGATGTGCCAAAACGGCATAAATACGTGCAAAGAGCCTACTCCTGAGGTGTCGCCAGATATACTAGGAGCTGCACGCAGGCAGCCTGCTTTTGTACAGTCAGGTGGAAGAGGGAAATACTTTGAGTGACTGGCAAGAGCCAGCACCTTGCAGGCAGGCAGGTGGACTTGCCTGCTGGCAGGGAGGAGAGCAGGAAGGAGCACAAGGCTCACACTGGAGGCAAGCAAGAGCTGTGACCCACACATGCAAACTGCCTTCTTCCATTTCCCACCAGTGAAGTGGCTGTCCCCACTCACCCAGCCACCCTGCTCAACCCACCAGAAAAGCTGGGGCAAAATAATCAGAGGATGGCCAGACCTTTGTGTGGAATGGATATTTCTTCTCTGTTTATATACAAGAGCACACCATTGCTCAGTGCAGTCAAGTACTAAGGACACTGACTGTCTACTCTGATGGTCTGATGACTTTTGAGGAAGAACAGGGCTTTATGCAAAGACCCCCACCCTCCAAGGTAAGCTTGGCTAAATGAAAGCATTCAGAGGGGAACTGCGAGAATGTACAAGGGCCACAAAGCACTCCCTGTGATGGGAGACTACAGGGGACTGATCTATTTCACATAATTAGAAATTATAAGGCAACTTGGTAACAATAGAGAAGTGCTGCAGTAGGAGAGAGATTTCTGACTGGGGACTTCCATTTAGGAAAAAACTCCACCATTGTGTGATCCAGCGGCTAGAAGCAGGGGCAAGCCAGATGCAGATGAGAAAAAAAGGTGCACTTGTTTTATGAGGGTGACTAACCAAAGAAAAGGCTTTTCTAACATCCTGGTAGACTCTCCAGACCTTGCAGTCTTTAAGCCAAGACTAGGTGACTTTCTAACAGATGCATGGCAGCTCAAAAAGAAATTACGGGCCAGCATCAGAAATGACGGGGGGAGGTATCCTGAATCTCTTATGCAGTAGGTTATACTTGATGATCATAATGGTCTCTTCTGACCTTAAACAATGAATCCCCGACATTCAGCTGTGCTCAAGTGTGGCACTTTATTATACAGCAGTTTTGGATCAAAAATAGCCTTTATCAGCGAATTAAACAGGACAATTAACAATGTGGTTGCTCCAGCACCCCTTGTGCTCCTTAATTTGATATTTCTTTATTTTATGTTGTCCTTAAATTTTTAGCGTGCTGCAGAACTGTGTATTGGATATGCAGAAGCACATTCTAGGGGTAATTAGGAGGCAGCTGGAGGGTTTTGGCAGCTGGGAAGGGGACAACAAGCACTCTTGGCTCTTTGAGAGACAGTGTGGATTTGTGGGAGAGGGACATTAGCTGAATGCTAAGATTGTCAGCAGGGAGAGTCAAAAGGGCTGACAATAGTATTTGCATCATCTTGAAGTTAACCACTTCCAGAGGAGAACAACAGTGTGCAGCAAAATAGGAGCTATTGTTCAGCCTGCAGACTGGTGATCTCTCAAATCTTGCAGCAAAGGCATTTTTTTTCAATGCAGCTTGACTGGTTTAAATCCAAAGTATAGCTCCTATTTGCACTGATGGTGTTCACAGAGGCTTAAGGCCAAATGCTTAATGAAAGCCCCGCTGTCACAGGACGTGGCTCTGTGTGCTGTAGGAGTTCGCAGTGGTCCAGACCCAGGGTCCACATCCGCAGTAGTGCATGGCTGAGATAGGCTTTGCTTCACTTTGCCACAATGAGTCTGGCTTGGGGTGTTTGTTCTCCTCCGCAAACCACAGGAACTGCTACTCTGCATCCTTGTTGCCCATGAAGGCTTAAACTTTGCAGCCAGAGAAGGGTGGTCCATGTAGGAACTTGGCTTTAGGAGGGATAGAAGTGCAGCTGGGGCTGGGGGGGCAGGACCTGGACATGCATAAGGTGCCTCTCACTAGCGTTTTAATTTGGATTAAACAGATCTCCTGGTTGTGCCACCTAACTGTGGTTTGATGATTCACACTGTGGAAGAGGATCAGGGCATGCAAGTTGGGCTCCCCTTGGGTAATGCTGTGCTGGGAGAGGAGATGCAGGTGTGCACCTGAGGAGTACCAACCCATGACTGCTCAGGCCACGGCTCCAGGCCATCAAACTGACGTAGAACTGACTGACAGGACACCAGCACTGCGCTTGTGCTGCTCTACTTGCTAAGACAGACATAAGCTTTACCCTCTGTGACTGTGTCAGTCAAACCCTCTAATGTCTCTTGCTTCCCAAGATCAGAATTGATTAAGTTAATTTATATTTCAGAAGGACCCATCAAAGGAACTGTCTTGGTCATGACGCGATTACCAGGAAGGCCACAGTATTTAGCCTCTGTCCTGTGACACAGCGAGGATGTGAGGTTGCCTTTCTGCTAAGAACCAACTCGATCCCGATCTCTAAAGTTTTCCTGCTTAATATCCCTGCTCTGAGCCAAGGCTATGCTCATTTTTTTGCTAATGTCTGAGGATTAATGTAGGGGAAATATAAAGCGGTGAGGTTACATGACAGTCCCAGGCTTGGTTGTCAGAAGCCACCATAACCCTTCACTCTCCCCAGCTGACATCAGCACAGATGTGATTTCCAAGGTAAGCCACGAACTTCCAGGAGATTCGGAGCCTCAGGAGTAATCAAAAAGATCTGCAGTTCCTATGTATTGTGCTGCAGATCCTGTAATTACTTTATTTAGATCCATTTTGTTGAATTGTACTTTGGTTCATCCTTAGTTTTAACTATCCTTTCCACCTTCCGTTGCCTCTTTCTCGTAGAAAGAATTCAAGGAGGGCTTCTAACCAGGAGGGCCAAGGTCTTACTGGCATTGTCCTCACCCCCTCTACTGGCATGTCCTTGGTGGGAACCATGCTGCAGGTCACTTTGGACGTCAGATGGAGGGGGGGTGGTCCAGGCTGGGTGAGCACACTGTTCCCCTAGATGGGTACTGATATTCTCTGCCACCGGAGGTACTTTTTTTACAGGTATACTTGCAGTGATGTCCTAGCTACCCAGCATTATTTAAGAACCTAAAGCACTTTTCACATTATTAGGACCATTAGCTCCACTTATTTTAGCAAAATTCTCTCCAAGACGATCATACATTTCCTTCCCCAAACTTAAAATTTCCCTTTGATTTTATGTCGATAAACTATTGTTTGAGTTGCTGAATATCGTTGGAGACTGACCCTCCCAATCCACGCCAATGATAGGCAAATTGAATCCTATCTTATATGTAATTTCTGAGAACAAAGTGCTTTGGCAATCTAGATCAAAGGCACTATGTAAAGTCATGATTATTGTTGTTATAGTGAAATGAGCTCATGGAAAAATCATGTTGACTTCTCCTCTGTAGGTTGCCTGCACTGTGGAGCCTTTGATGTCTAATGGCCTGGCACCACATCTTGTGTAGGTATAGCCTATAAACAGAAATTTTTAATGAATAAGTAAATCATTATTTATTATTTTTAGGACCTCAGAACACAATCCTATATACATGATGCAATGCACATCCAGGGCCAAAAGCTGTTAGAAAGAGACTAATAGGTGGGGCCTTTTGTTTGATCCAGCATGGACATTTTTTACATACTCTCCATCCCATTATAGATGGACATTCAATCAGCAAGATGAGGTGTTAGTTCTGACTCTACATCTTCAATTTTTATGTTGTTGGCAAATCAAAGTGAACAAAAAGGATGTTCTGTGTGAACGCCACAAAAGGGCTAGGGATGATGGGGGAAGAAGAGTCAGGGCTTCTTGAAATTCAGCTAGCTCTTGACATGATTCTTCCAGGCTAGAGGAAATCTCATGTGTGCTGTGAAATTCCCTTACTTATATTGCTGAATCCTCCTCCATCTCTAAAAGACTTGGGAAAAAACAATTTAAAAATGGGTTGAGGTTTGCAATTACTCCTCTGCGCAAGGTCTCCACCATGGTGCTTCTACACCGCAGCAGCTGAGCAACTACTGCCGGTTCTGGGGTCCATTGTGACCTGCTGCCAAAAGCCACGCTGGGGCTGGCTGGCTGTGGCTCCTAGAGGGTCAGAGCCAAAAGCCTCTGAAACCTGCTTCACCTCCCAGATTAGCCAGGCTCCCCACCTTGTGACTGTCACAGTGTGCCATGTCCCCACGTTTCTCTGCGCTGTTTTGCCGAACCTCTGTGCTCCCCAAACTCCTCCGACAGGGTTGAGCATATTCCCATGGCAACTGAAACACAGAAGCTGGGCAGGGGATTGTTCCTCTGACCATCCCCAGCCTGTGTCTGTGGGAACATCTCTGGCACTGGCACAGGTAGCTGCTTGGCCCGGGGACCCTTTTGGAGCTGAGTTTCTTAGCAGGAAGAAGAATGCACAGTCACAGTCCTAATGAGGCATCTCTCATTAACTCTCTGTCTTCTCCAGGCTGAAAAATAGATGGGAGGATGGGGGGAAGGCTTCTGCCTCTTCCCCCATGCATGGGCCAGGGTGGCACCAGTGCTGCGTGTGGGATGCAGAGGCTGAGGCCAGCCTTGTGCCTGCCAGCAATGCCGGGGCACTGGTGGAAAGCACAACACGAAGGAGAAAGCCAGCACCAGCATGGGGTGCTGGGAGGGAATGCACGTGCTCCTGCAGGGCAAGCTCCTTAGCCCGCGGTGATGGGGTAGGTTGGATCTTGCAACTCGTTTGTTCACTCACAACATTGGAGGATGTGGAAGGGGAGTCCTCCAGCACTCCCGGAAGCCTCTGAAGACCCTCCATCACCAAGGCTTTGCTAGGAGGTTGATATGCCCCCAAGGGATTAAAATCCAGGTTTGGGGTATGGCTGGAGCAGCCTTGACATTCCCCACTCCTGGACCCGTCACCGTCACATGTATGTCCATCAGGAGAGGGGAAGTTAGCAGGAAACCATATGGAAACATCTGAAGGTGCTAATTAAGCAACTTTAAGTTCTAAACATTTTTAATTGGACTCATTTTTGGTGTCACACACTATCTCTTGATTACACGAGTCCTAAAATTAAAGCTGTTTTAATCTCTCTTTCTCTGCTCCTCTTCTCTACCCTGCTTGTCTTTCTGGTTACAAAGTAGAAAAGAAGTCACTGAGGCTTCTTGAGCTTTGCTGAACAGTGCTATTTTTAAGGTGTTATATTTGATTTACTTTAAATCTGACCAAAAGCTCCACCTTGGGACCAGACCTCCTTTATCAATGTTGCAGCTAACTTTCTGCTTTTGCATGTAGATTTTTAAGGAGGAAAGACAAAAAATGGGCTTGTAAGGGATGCTAACTCACCACCTTAACAATGATAGCACCATCCTTTAATGTAACCTTTGCCCAGGGATATTGCAGCATATCACTGTCTCCTTGTGATAAATGCTACATCATCATCTCTTTTTTTTTTTTTTTATTAAATGTTTCTTAAATGACAGAAATGGTTTTGTATTGAATTACGAGATCCAAACACCATCAGGTTTTGCTGTGTGCTCCTTTGTCACTGTCATGGGCCAACCAAAACTCTCCAGGCTTTAAGGGAGTGGGGACTCTGGCCCAGGCTGTGCAGGTCATGCCCTGTTCTGGCCTGGGAATAGCTAAAGACATCAGATTTCAGCCTTCTTCTTATGAGCCGATTACTACTTCATGTGTGCCTGCCTTCATATCTATTGTGCAAGACCAATTTTAAACCCAAGGCCTCAAAATTAATGGCTCTGATGGCGCAGCACTACAAGACCCTTTCTCCAGGGGCTGAGGAGGGGGAGGACAGAGATGGAAGGAGCCGAAGGTTTTGCTCTCAGTCTCACCTTTTCTTCTCTTGTTCTGCAAACGCTCCTTAATGCGGTGCTCTGCCCGACGGCAGCGCTATGTTGGCCAATGTGCGTGCGTATAGATGCCTGTGCATCTGCTAAGGAGCAGCCAGCCACGGACGCACAAGTCGAAGTGGACCTGAGCTGGAAGGGTGCTTGAGCATGCCTGTCAGTAGCAGCCGGTGCTCTGCACTGGGCAGCCCCCTCTTTTTGGGAGAGGTGGGAGGAAGGGACGGAGCTGCCCTAGGACTGCCCTGTGCTCAGGCTTCAGTCCCGCAGTGCCGGGGGGGAGGCAGCCGTCTGGTTGGGTTTTGCTTCTTTTACCTCCTGGCCGCTGGGGTCTGTACATTAAACTTCAGGGGTTTTATAACCTGCCCTGCCAAGAGGAGCTGGAGAGTTTTGGAAGTGGCAAGACGTG
The DNA here is from genome assembly GCA_013401275.1 of Pandion haliaetus. Classification (NCBI taxonomy): domain Eukaryota; kingdom Metazoa; phylum Chordata; class Aves; order Accipitriformes; family Pandionidae; genus Pandion; species Pandion haliaetus. The sequence continues at coordinate 50,009 of VYZV01002388.1, read as the reverse complement.
GTCCTGGCAGCTTCCTCAATTCAGTGCTAAGGCTGGGTATTTCACAGCTTGCATAACTCTAATTTGCTTCGGAATTTTTGCTGAGGGGGTATGATGCCAAGGGCTGCACTATAGAGGTTTTATTTCGTTTCCAGGAGGCTGCTTGCCATTTTTATATTATCTCACATGGTCATGGAGCACCGCAGGTAATAGAAACCTTTTGTTTTCATTGATTATTCAGGGCACAGTTTTCTTTGCTAGGCATCCTCACAGGCCACAGAGCCTGCAGCCTCCCAACGTGCGTAAGGGGACATATTTCCTCGCCGCAGGCGATTTGGCTCAAAAATTTCCTTGAAGCATTCCAGCTCTGCAGGTAACAAACACTTGGGTGGCTTTGACTTGGGTTCACTCCTCACCAACCGCTTATGCTACCTCTGGCCCCCCGGGTGCCCCCAGCACAGCTGCTGCCCCTGGGCAGGTTTGGTAGCCCCTTTTTGCCAGGATGCTGCTCCAAGATACCCTCCCTCCTTACATCCAGCCGTGAACTCCATGTGCTAACCCTGATCTCTGCCCTGCGGGGAACTGACTTGGGTCCCTGCCAGCATGAGCTGGGACCTAACGAGGCCTGCAAGGAAATGTTGAAACTCAGACAGCTCCATTTCACTTTAAATTTTGGGGGGAAATCCTGAAAAGCCCTTTATGGAGATTATGTTTTTGCAGCAGCCTGTTTCCTCTTTCCCTCGCCTTCTTTCCTTTCCCCACCTCTTTGTCTGCTAAATAAAACAACCTACATTTTTGACCTGAATTACTTTATGTGTCCCTGAAGGCATGTGCAGCTCCTAGGACTGTAGAAGGGTTTTTTTCTTTGGTGTGGTTAGATACCATCATTAGAGATGACAGTCAAGCTGGAACCCCCCAGTCTGAACACTGTATTTGTATTTTGCTGTACAAACAATAACCCCGTGCATTTCTGTAGCATCAGCTGTCAGGGAGAAGCTTGGGCTGCTTTACAAGCAGGCAGGCATCAATCCTGTGGGCAAAACAACTCCCCATTTCTGCAGGCGAGACATGGGGAAGTTAAATAATTGCCAGCATCACTCAGCGAGGACCTGAATCTGCCTGCATCTGTATTCTCCTAAATCACCAATAACTCCAATGCTGTTAGCACAGGAACCAGCAGCAGACCAAAACCAGGACCCCAACCTGAAGGCAGCTCCCCCTGCCCCTGTGGCGTGTCCCCCCCGCCAACCCCGCTAGCACCTCTCCCTCTCCCTGGGGAGCATCAAGACCCCCAAGGCTCCCCAGAGGGCATCCAAGGACCGAGCGCCCTTGGAGCAGCAGCAGCAGGATGGGGTGGGTTGTCCTCTCCTCTGCCCTCACCTCTCTGCTGCCAGAGCTAAACCCCTCCGGAGAGGCTGTGTGCCAGGCCTTAGCAAAGCCCTGCTCAAATCACACGTTCCAAGTGGTGGGTTTTTTGAAAGGACAATGAAATTGCTCAATCTGGCCCATTTTAACACTCTCTCCTATAACATGCATGGCAGACCTGGCTGAATTAAACCAGCCATACTAATTTCTCTTGTTCTAGCAGCCCTGTGTAACACACAAAATGCTTGGCTTTGGAGGATGATACTATAAAGAAGGGCACTGTAATTTAGTGGCTCATTTAATGTGAACCAAGAGAAATATGAGGCATGCCAATGCCGCACTGGGGCTCTATTTATATCCTTTTTGGTGTATGGTATGATTTATAATAAAGGATCATTTTTATATAGTATTAGTGCGGTAATGGAGCTTACTGGGTTACCACGTCTGAAGTTAGGAAATATTGTATTAGAAGAAGCTCTGCGAACGCCATGTAAGAATAGCCCTTTCTTCAGTATTAAATCACAGTTCCAAGCTTCCTAAAATAAATATTAATGCACTCTATTTACCTAGGAATATGGGCTTTTATTAATGCAGCAGGAGGATCTCCGTCTCTGAGCTCAGAAGCTGTTGCGTGCAGCCTCACACAGTTCATTTTGTGGCTCCCAGCCCTGCTGCTCAGCACCCTCCAGCACCGGCATCTTCCTCCTGTGCCGGGAGCCCAGGAGGATGGCAAAAGGCAGAGAAAGCAGAAGAGCCATGTTTTGCTGGGGATCATGATATCACAGCTTATGGGAAGCTTTTCCTTCCTCTGTCCCCCAATGCATGAAGCCCCGCGGCCCCCACACCTCTCCTCATCTTTGGGGTTGCTGGCGGGTAGGAGGGAGGACTAGGATTTACTCCTTCAGATTTTTTCTGAAGGCCACGGCAAGTAAGTGGTGGAGCCAGGATAAAAGCGGAGCCGCTCCTGGCACCTCGCCCTCTGCATGATTCAGAGCTTGTTTCTGAAGCGAGAGGATGGGGTAAAGTTTCATTTGTCTATCTAGAAAGCAGCGCGTTCTGCTTCTCATTTAAAGCTCGGGAGCCTCATGATGATTCAGAGCGCACACAGGAATGCGCCTGTATACTGATTTTTAGTGCCAGGCAGTGTAATGCCTGCCAATGATTAGTTCTGCCATGCAGGTGGGTAAAGGAATTAAATTGGGTTTAGAAACGAGGGGGGGAAATAATCAGCTGGAGGATGCCAGGGAGAAGGAGAGCTTGCACAGGCGCAGCAATGCCTTTGCAAGTGTCACTTCCACTGAAGCTGAAGTGCGAGGCGGCAAGATGGAGAGGGTTTTCTTTAAAGCAGCTGGCTGCGCGGGCACCGCAAGCCCGCTGCAGGGAGCTGGTGTTGCTCACCCCTTGAGGAAAGATGCTCGGCCTTTCCCCTCTTCCTCACGGGGCAGGGAGGAGCTGCGGGAGGCCGCAGTACCCCCACTGCCATGTCCCAGTATCCCTGCTGCCATGTCCCAGTGCCAGAACACCTCCGACTGGCCTCCCCAGCTGGGGCTTGGCTTTTGGGGCACAAGGTGACAGACTGATGCTTTTCAATGCTGATGGGGCTGATGGCTACCCAGGCCATCCTGGACCAACCTGCAGGAATGGCAGCCACGAGAAGACCACCTTTGGTGCCATCCGTAGCACCACATGCAGCTGGCAGCCTGCGCAAGCACGTGCCCCCAGCCCAAGCTCCTTCCTGGTCCATGCTGAGACGTTATGTCACCCTGCAGTCCCCAGCACGTGCTGCCTTGCTGGAGGGGAGTCCCCCCCTCCCCGCTCTCCCGGCCCCGAGGGGACACAGCCACCGTCACCAGCTGGGAAGGTGACATGCAGGAGCGGGCAAAGCTGGAGCTGACTCTGCTTCCCGCTGAGCCAACCTCAGGGAAATTACTGAGCCACTTTGAATAAAAACGAATTAAGTAGCCTGGCAGTAACTCAGACCATATTTTATTAACTTGGCCAGAACGAAGTAACGTTAATCCCCCTCCCTGAAATTTCTTTTTTACAGCCAGGCTCTAATATATGAAAATGTGCTGGCAAAGTTTTCGGTAGGTTACAACCCTCCGGTTAGTAACAACCGCGCAGCGGGGTGTTATTGCTTGGATAGGGGCTGAGCCGCAGCATAGAGCCCACCCGAGCACCGAGGCAGTGGGCGACGGCTTCCCTCGCCGCTTGCCGTGTCACCTTGGGAAAACCCCTGGCGGCTCATCATTTTTGGGGTGAGGGATGCTTGGGTGCCTGAGGGGCCTAGGTCATCACTGGGTGAGGGTAGGGACCGGGTCCAGCCCGCGGGGGTGAATTGCTTTGCAGAGGTGCCTCTTTCCCTCCTTCCCTTCCCTCTGGGTAGGAAAACAGCTTTTCTTGGCTCAGCAAACGCTGTGTCTCAGTTTCTCTACAAAACTTGGGGGGCATCCACTCAGACCGCTAGGTATGATGCCTCGATGCCCGCCCTTGCTTTAGACATTGAGGTGCACCCCAGGGAGGAGTCTAGCATCTAAAGAAAGGTAAAAATCACTTTCTGCACAGGTTTGCCCCTCTGGGCCACCCACCAGACACGGTGGAGGCCAGGAAGGTGCTGCAGAGTGGGACTCTGCCCGCCGGTGGCCCAGAGCTCCTGCTGCTGGCCCCGTGGGGGCTGCCGGGGGCTAGAGCTCCTGGGGAGGTCTCCAGTGGGCTGGCAACCTAGCGGGACCCCGGGGGGCTTCTCCATGTGTTTCATGGATGCTGACTTGGAGGTTAGCACTGGCAAGGGGGTCACCTTTGCAAGTCCTCGAAGAGGCTGTGGGGCAAATTAGCATCTTCTCCACCCTCTGTGTTCTTGTGCCCCACATAAGCCCTAGCAAGAAATAGAACTGCCTTGCCTTCCTTGTTTATTAGCAGTAATAATCCTAATAATACTTCACACATCAGTAAGAGCTTCCATCCGAGGAAATGAAAGCACTTTACAGACATTAATGATTTAAGATGCTTAGCCCATCTCTGAGATACGTAAGGAAAACCATCCTCTTTTTTACAAATGGGAAGGAAGCTGAAGCGAACTGTAGGTAAGTGACTTGTGGCCATGCAGGAAGGCAGCAGCGAGGCAGGGTGAGAGTCCAGTCTCCTTCACTACCGCCTGCGACCGCAGCTCCCCTTTGCTGTTTTTCAGCCAATTTCTTCTCTGTGCCCAAGATGCACTAGTGGAGCCATCAGAGGAGCTGCCGCAGGCTCCCAGGGGGCCAAACCCAACTTCCCCACTGTGCTATTTGGGGGCTGTTTGCCTTCCCGGCACCCACTTGCTCGAGGCGGGCCAGTCCTTGGGAGACTGTAGCTGCTTGCTACTGCTCATGGGGTCCAGAACCAGGTTTGCTCCAGCAGTTCCCATGTTTTGGGGATGCCCTCAGGGTGCGGTGATGCCCTGTGCTCCCTAAATGACCCCGGTCCTCAGGCAGGCGGGGGAGCCCGCGGGGGGTTTGAAGAGGAAGGCACCCCGGGGATGGGATGGGTGTTGCATCCCATCCTGGGCAGCGTTATCTGTCTTTTTGCTGCAACCTCGCTTGCAAACATGCTGTGGCCGCATCGGCTGCCAGGCTGGCTGTGAACACGGCTGCCATCGGCCAGTGGCCGTCCTGTTGCCTGCAGGGTGGACATGGGGAGAAGAAACCCGATTATAAATAGTCGGATGAACTCCAGCTCGCTGGGCAGTGAACTTTTTGTATACAGCTTCTTTGTAAAATGAAACTAGCCCATGCCTCTCTGGGTGGAAAAAGAAAGCAAGCGGGGACCACACCTCTTCTGTTATGTGCATAGATCTGCCCATCGGGGTCTGGCAGTACTTGCCTAGTTAAATGAAATACTTGATATAAACATGGGACTACCGGGTGGTTGGTTGTTAACTGTTTAGGGCACAACTTGAAATAATACGACTTGGCCTGGACCACAGGCTGAAACGGGATTTTCCGCCTTGAGACGTGACCATATCTGGGTTGCCTGCTTCCCTCTGCTATGCAGAGCTTATAAATAACCCCCTTCTCATCCTCAGAACAACGTCGTCTTTTTTTTTTTTAACATGAGAAGGGGAAAAAAAACCCAACAAGGCAAGCAGGCAAGCAATAGTGAAAGTGCCACCATGTTGTTCTATTTTAAATCCCGCTTGCCTGCAATTTCGCATGCAGGCAGGGGAGGAGACCACTGGGTCAACCCACCGCTGCCTGCCCGCGTGCCTGTGTGCACTTATTGTTTTATCCTCACGTCACCTTTCAGCCTGCGCCGCTCACCCTCCCTCCGTCCCCGAAATCTTTGATTAATAGGTTTGCTTGCTTTTTATATCTACACATGTGGCACATCTGGAGCAAGGCGTGCCTCCGCTTTCTTGTTGTTGTTTTTTTTAATCTCCCTCTCTATCTATATGTACGTGGTTGTTGGTTTTTTTTTTTTTTTTTACTCTACTTGCGACTGCCATGGCAACTGTTACATGTTTGGCAAAAAGCTTACGGAGAAGAAAAGGGGCTCAGAGCTCTCAGCTGGCAGATGTCCAGTGTAATCATGCCGCAGCGCCGAAATGAGGCCTTTGGCCGGCTGCCGAGCTAGGGAGAACAAAGATGTCAGTTCCCCATGTTGGCGGTGGTGCTTGTTTGGCACCCTAATATGGTTTCCCAGAACTCTTCGCCTTGGCGGCTTTCCATTCCCTTTAGGGCAGCAAACAGGATTAGCACACACAGACTTGTTTTTCTCTTTTCTCCTCCAACTGTTCCAATGACATCATCCCTGCTGCATTCAGCTGCCAGCAGGGTGACTTTGGGGGTGGTTTTTTGTTTTTTTTTTCTCTTTAAAAACCACCACCGTGCACACACCAGCAAGCATGATGGTTTAGGTAACGCTTGCACACCTTTCTTGTTAAATTAAAGCCCCCGAAAGTGCAGCAAGCTCAGGCAAACCAAGCCAGACATGCTGCTTTTTTTTTTTTTTTTTTCTTTTTTGGCTTCTCATAATTGAATTCCTGCAAGATAAAAATCTCCTTTTCCTCAGTAGGCTGTAATCAGCACTCGCAGAGCTGTGGTTTCCAACTGCCCTCGTCATGTGCTTCCTTATGAAACTCCACGGAGAAATCGCCTTGGCGCGGGTGCCGATTTAAAGAGCCCGGGAGCGGGGAGCAGCCCCCGCCAGCCCCCAAAAATGGCGGGGCTGGGACCACCCAGCCCAGGGTGCAAGGGTGTGTGGGTGCCCATGGGGGCTGGCATGGGAGGGAAGCCCCCCTCGTTAAGGAAGGACTTTGTTCAGGAGAGTTTTTAGTTGCTGCTGGCCATGGAGAGTGGGGAGAAAGATGTGCAGGAGAAACCGCTGAAGTTTCTGTCTTTCCCCTCAAAGTCCAGACCAGTTTTCTGCTTCTGGACATCTTCTCCCCTGGGCATTTTCCTCTCTCCACCTCGTCTCTTTGCCAGCCAAATAACAGTCATGTCCCTCTTCCCACGGGAGCCCCGAGGGGTACCAGCAGCCAAGGATTGCCCCTCGCCAGGAGGTGGGCAGCCCTTGTTGGGGAGGCCGGGGCCAGCCAGGACAGCAGGACTGCTTCCCCTCTCCCCGTGCCCACTTCCCTCGTGGCAGCATTCCTGTTTTCCTTGGCACAGGCCACTGGATGTGATGCTCGCTTCCTCCTGTCGCTGCAGACCCGGGGAAGGGGCCCGAAGGGGATGGTGGGCTTTGCATGAAGAGTTGCTCAGTGATGGAAAAGCTCCCCAGCTTGGGGCTGGCCACAGACCGCTGGATGTTTGTCAGCATGGGAAGAGCTGGCCAGTCCAGTTCCTCATTGGGTTGCTCAGTTTTTCCACCACACAGGCAGACGGACGGATGGACAGATGTAGATGACAAAGCGGGGTTGCAAAGAAAGCTTTATGTAAGCGGCACTCGGCCGGCAGCTGACAGTGCAGCAAGTGTTCAGCTCCCAGAGCTCCACATCAAACCTGGCAGCACATCAAAACCTCTGTTTCATAACCCACTAGAAATAGGATTTTCTAACAGCGCTGAGAGGACTCGCCTTGTTGTGCAGCGACCTGGGATTTTACCAGTTGTTAATGGTTAACTAGGCAATGGCCTAAAAAATTCGGTAGTGCCCTTCCCCATGATGAGGTATGTGATTTTATGAGGCACCGTGCCTGGCGGCAGCCATGCCACTCTAGTCCACCTGCTAATAACATAACTTGGGAATTAATTAGCAATTACCAGCAACTAAATAATTACAGAATCAGCCATCAGGAGAGAGGCTGTGATGCTGTGAGCGGCTTTCCCAGGGTGGGGACTGCCCTCCGCCGGGAAGGGGATGCGTAAGCATGCCCTGGGGAGGGAGCAGGGCTGGAGAAGGGGCTTCCCCAGGGAAGCACAGATTTCCAGAGGCACTAAGATTTCACGGGAAGAAGAGGGCACCAGGAAATGAAATTGGTGTATCCCGACCCCAATGGCTTCACCCCCTCGTGGAGCGGCAACCCTCACCTGCTCGCCCCAGCTGACGTGCCGCAAGGCTGGGCTGGTGCCTGGGCTCTTCCAGCTGTGCTGAGGGAGCAAGGCAAGCGTCAGCCATGCCCTGAGCTTTATAATGCATGGAAGGCACAGCTCAGGGAGCCCTTTGCAGAGCAGAGCAGCAGCTTTGGTCAAGCCTAGCCATGGGCGAGGGGCTTGCTGCAGTGCTGAAGGGCAGAGAAACCAAGGTGCTGCTCCCACACCCTGCTTGCTTGCAGGGCTGCCCCTCCACAGGAGAGAGGCAAGAGCCATTCACCTTCTCCGCTCCTGGGCACCCAAGGGGATGGCAGCATGCTCCCACCTGGGCCTCTGCCCATCCCGGCTCCATGCTGAGATGTGCTGATAGCAGAGGAAAGGCACTAATAATTTTTTTTCAGACATTGAAAAAAGAGTGAGTGCATTAGATAGATAGATTCATGGAAATGGAAAAGGCCCAGGTATTCACCTTATTCATCACTCTCTCCTGGCTGATGAAGAGTTATCCCCTCTTGGACATGATCCAGTATTTTGTCCAGCCTCATTTCTAGCGATCCAAGTGATGGGGCTTCCTTTGGGAAACTCCGTCACTGCCTAATGCACTTCGCTGTTAGGGAGTGCATCTCACCCTGCATTTGGCTTCAACAGTTCATCTCTAGGCTCTAGACTTGCTTCCCAATATACCAGTTGCTTCTGGGCTCCTGTCTCCTCCAGGTGAACTAGATGTCTTGAGCTCTTTTCCCTTTCTTCATTGGTCAGTCTTAATCCTTTAATCATTTACTGCTTTCCTCCTCTCTGCTGCCATCTGCCCTGTATCAGCCCAGTCGTGGCCGAAGCACCTCTGAGCAGAGAGAGCCTCCCTGGTGCGGGGCTGAGGCTCCATGGGCTGTGGCAGCGGTGGCTTTCCGACAGCTCTGTGCTTCTTCAGCTCCGGGCCGGTAGCGTGAGTTCAGCGGCTGGCATGGGAGAGCGCAGCTGGAGGGATGCTCTATTTTACACTGACTACTAACAGCCCGGAGGGGCTGTTCTGGCCAAGTAGGACGTCTGAAGCGTAGAAACACCCCAGCCACATAGAGCCTTTCCCTTGGCCATGCTCCCTGCAGAGGAGCAGGCAAGAGGTTTGGGTGGACGAACTTCTCGGCGCAAGTCCGAAAGAGCGAACTGCCAGGCCACTGTGAGCAGGGCGGTCTTGGTCCTGTCCCCTCAAGGAGCATCACCAGTGCCATCGCAGGGTGGCTCGTACCAGGGTGCCTGAGCTGGATGGAGCAAATACTTCCTGCACGGTCAAAATAACTGAATTGGCCCAAGTTACATCCCTGAGGGCACCTCATGTAGACCAGCCTCCTTCCCTCCATCACCTTCACAAAAATGGTGGAGCACCCCTTGTCCTGCATGGAAGTTCCCATCTGCAGCTGGTTCTCATGCGTGTATCCTCCTCTGTTTGGAGGTGCAGGGGTGTGCCTGTTCCTCACCCGACAGCTTGAATTGTCCCCAGAGGAATATATTTCTGTGGTCATATTCCGAGTCCCTTTTTGTCCCCTCACCCCATTTCCATTCTTCCATGTCCCTGTACTTGCAGCTCCTTGGTATGGAGCCAATGGGGCCGTGAGCACCTCTGCCCTGTGCTCCCACCCACGGCAGGGGGGGTCCCCAGGCCCTGGTCCCCCACCGGCTTGTCCCCTTGCACGCCGTGTCCCCTCTGCCTCCGAGCATTCGTCACAGCACTCAGCACAGCTCAGCCTGGGTCAGATGCCTGCGTTCCTCCTCGCCGTGGGACCCAGCGCTCTCCCTCTCTTTTTGTTTCCTTTTGTTTATGGCACTCGATCCAGCTTTCAGGCCATGCACAAATGCTCTGCTCCCGGCCAACTTGACTTTGTTTCAAGGAAGATTGCACAAGAGTTCAGGGCTGGTGCTCAGAGCCAGGCCTGCTGGGCTGGCTGTTTTGTCCTCTCGGGCCCCGGTCCTGCCGGAGGACCTGCTGGCACGAACCCCCGCCAAAGCGGAGGCAGCAGGATGCTGCCCGGGCTGCCCGGCTGGGAGGAGCCAGAGCAGCAAAGTCCAACGGAGGTCAGGGACAGGCTTTGCAAATTTAGATTAAAAAAAAAAAAAAAGAGAGAGAGAGCAATAGAAGTTTGTCTGGGATGCTTTGTTCTCTGTTAAAGCCATGCTGATTGATGGTAACCCCAGCTACCTCCAGGTATAAATAGCTTTTCTTCCAGTCTCACACTGGGGCTGAGCAGTAAAAGCTCCATTGCTGCTGGCTGTGGTAGAGAAGCCAGGCTCCGAGCAGCAAGAGAGGGACTGGCAAACCTAAATAGCTCCCCTGAAGTCAAAGGGGAAGAGGCGGAGGGGTCCTGATGGCTTACACAGCTGTGGATGTGTCCAGGAGCCTGAACCACCCTCCCTCAGTGGCAGGGCTGAGACACCCTGCAGAAGCAGCTCGCCAGGTTGCTGTTTGCAGCCTGCCTGGCCTTTGGCAAGAGAAAGCACTTACTACCCCTCGTCTGTCAAGCACAGCTTGTATTTCAAGTGACGTGAAAACCTTGCTTCCCATCCATGGGTTTAAAAATGCTGCAGGCGAGTGAAAAAAAAAAACTTTTTTTTTTTTTGGATGGTTCCTAACTTTTTTCCAAAGGCAGGTTTGTTATGTTTGGTTGGTTGGTTTATCTTTTCGGTGACCTTGTCAACAAAGATATCGGCAAAGAACTGATAGGGGAATACTTGGAAAAATCAAACCTATCTGCACGAGCAAGCTGCAGTAGGGTGAACCCTGGGAGAGTTAGCTGACCTGCTGAGCCTCTGTCAATTATTTTTGAAAAATCACAGGGAACGCAAAGCTTCGGGGCACAGGTTCCTCAGCAGCCTGCGGCTGAGATGTTGAAGTGCCTCATGACACCCATTGCCGTCACAACTAAGAAATTTTGTTTACTTTCCTGACATGGGAGCTCCCCGCTTTGAAGGAATTCGGAGTGACTAAAAGTCCCTTGGGAAAGCTCTGTCTTTCTCAGAGGTGGGGTTCATCTCAGCTGACTGTAGAGGTTTGGAAGTCACACAGTGATCCAAGCTAATCATCCTTGCTCTTCTCATAGGGCATGAGAAGGAACAGGCATCTCATAAAGCATGACTTGTTTATATGTTCAGAGGGACAAATCTCTTGTTGGAAGTGCCCACCTCTTCCACAGAGCATGGTGGGAGCCTGGGAAGTTTGGTTAGCCATAGCTTCCTACCTTAGAGAAGACGAGCACTAAATGGTACGACCCTCCCTGGAGAACGGACTCACTTTTGGTCCTTTGGAGCCACAGAGGAGGTGCCCAATGACCTATGGTGGATATGCAATGACATACAAATTCTTCCTCTGGCTCCCAGGTTCTAGTGCGGCTTCTTGGCTGTTGGCAATCCCATTAAAAACCCTGATGAATGCAATGATGCGGGCCCTGAATTATTCTCACTTCCACCAATTTCATTTGAGTACATGGTAATATTCTCCCCATACTTTCCAGTTTAACATAATGCTGATAAATGATATGACAACGATAAATTTTCATTTTATTTAAAGCTGTTTATCATCTGTATCTATTATGAAAAGTCATCAATTATGCAAAAAGTGTGAATGTTTAAAGAGCCTCTGAAGTGTCTCTATTTATGGATTGCATGTTGTGTCTTCTTTACTCCTTGTTTGTGCACACACTGGAGAGGCTTCTCCATTAAGTATCATTTTTGCACAAAGAGCCTGAAAAATGGAACTTGGCAGGGGGATCTTAGACAAGCTGGAGGTTTGTCGCAAAATGTGGCTGAGCCTTAAAAATTTCATTTTGTGGGAGAATCCCTCAGTCCTCGGAGCTGTGTCTAAATCAGAGGACCAGGAAACTAGATGGATGCAGTGTGCCTGGGGTCAAAAATCCATGCTCTATCTCTCACCTGAAGTCACCTTCCATAGCTTAGCCAGGGCTTCTTAGTGAAGGGGAAATAAATGGGTCCTTCATGAGCTCTCATTAGCAGAGGGGTCCACACTGCTCACAGCCCGGTGATTTCTGCAGTCTGTGGTCCCTCGTAAAAGCCACAGGAGCTGCATCCCAACAACTGGGGTGGGTGTGGACCACACTGCAGAGACTTGTGGCTTGCAGGGGGCTGTTCCTGCTCTGAAGTGTAGGAACAAGATGCTTGAAATGGCTGAGATGTTCTAAGTCAGGCAGCTATTGCTTGTCTCTGAGCTTGCACAGCAACCTCTTTGCTATGGAGGGCCAGATTCTGCTCGCAGGGCAGTGTCTTTGGAGCCACCTTGCATTAACAGCAGTGTAATTGGCAGCTTGTTTTAGCATGTGCATTAAATCACAGTAATGGGGGGATTTTACAGCAAGGAATGCAGGTCAGGGAGTGAACACCAAACAGAGACCCTTTAAAGGAGTTGGACACATTGGCATCTTGGATTGCTTCTTTCTTTCCTTTCAAGATGCTGGGGGAACAAAAAGAGTTAAAGTAAGGAAATTAGATCACAAAAAGCAAATTAACTGAACAGCACCGTCCTGGCCCAAAGCTGATCTCGTGCATGGTGTGCCAGTAAATCCCAAGTAACCCGGCGTACATCTGGGTGTTTCTGGGGCAGCTCTGTCTATTCAGGCCCGCCAGGGTGTCGGAGGGGGCCTGCAGCTGCCACGGCTCTCCGGCAGCGTGCGACAGGAAAGGGAGAGCTTTCTCACACGTCCAACACAAGAGGTCGATTGTGAGGATTGCTGATGGGTGACCTCCATGTGCCGCCGGTGCTGGGGCTGCTGGCTCCTCCGGCACAAGGACCCACCAGGAGACCTTCTGCTCTTGCAGTACAACCCCCGTAGCGTTGGTAAGTGTCCTGTAGCTGCTGAAGACTTAGGTACTTAAACATCTCTCTGAAGCAATTAGTTGTGTTTTTAAATTACTTACAATTTATGTAGTGCTGTAGGGGATGTGTCGGGTTGTGACAAAGAAGGGAGCGTGAAGCCTGCAGAGTGGGAGCACGGTGGCATCTGCTATTTTTAAACATGCCACGCAAGGTCACCTCCATGCTCTCCCCACATCCAGAGCTGGTGTCTCCCGCCCACCTGCCCTTCACGGCGCTCAGTGGTCTTTGCCATGAAATCTTTCATTTTCTTTCACTCTTCCTTTCCCCTTGTAGCCACCAGGAGATGTCCTTGACAGCGCCACGCGCCTTTAAGCCAAGTAAGCAATAACACAAGAGAGGATTTGCAGCCATTGTGCCTTTTATTGAGTGCATGAAAGGCCTGGGATCAAAGGCTGGCTACTTCCAGCACTAGAAGAGTTGCAGCAGCACATTAGTAGGAGGGTTTTTTTCCCTACCAGTTCAAACAGCTACACAAATTTTCCATTCAGCTTCTATTTTTTCCCCAGGCTCACAGGATGAGGAAGAATGTCCTCTGAAATCCTGACTTCTCCCATGGCAGACACTGCCTCTCACTGCTCTTGTCCTGATCCGACCTGGCTGTCACGAAGCTCACTGTGGATCTTGTACCCAGTGCTCTGACTGTTGGGCTGGTCCAGAACATCACTGCTCTGCCAGAGGGAAACCTTCTGCTTTACAGCCATGAGCAAATCCAGTTTCTCTTGTGCCGTACAGAGAAATGTTATTCTTTTTTGGTCGCTCTCTCTCATAGATGGTGATGAAGGGAGAGAGGCCCCTTGGGAGACTCCCTATGGCCCACAGCATCCCAGTACCTTTCTGTGCATGTCAGCGTCTCTGTATTTCACCTCCTCTGCTGGACACGCTCTCCAGTGCATCCTGGGATCATGCTTGTCTTTCCATAACTGCATCCTGTTGGTGCCCAAAATCATTAACTACCAGCACGCCCTTTTCCCCTTCAGCCAGTTCCAGACGAGTTCCCAGTTCACAGCGTCAGTTCTTACTGTTAATCCATAAACTATAACCTTTACATTGGGTACTGTTCAACGTAATTAGATTTCTATTACATGATGTTCTTTCCTGTGGTTAAACAAGACTTGCTTTACTTAAACAGCCAGCCCCAGGTGAGGTTTAATTGTAACCTTGGTGTTAAAGCTCTGTGCTTGCATGCTGTTCTTTCAAAGCCTCTGGTCCACCAAACCATCGCCTGTACTTATCTTGACATGACACGTTAGCAATCATCTGTAGCTCTCTGGCAGAGAGACCCAGCCTTGTCCTGCGGGACATCAGCTTTCTCCCAAGGACCCACTCTTTCTGTGAAGAGAAGAATAAAACCGGGATGCCTTCAAGTCAGGTCACCCCGACTGCAGTGTAAACACACTACCTGCTCTGGTGCAAGCTGAAGAGGAAAACAAAGGCACAATAGACCAAACAAGGTCATTACACACAATTTGATCCAATTATACTTCTAAAACCAGGGCTCTTTGTGTGATGATTTTTATTTTGTGCTGAGCGGGAGGGAAAGCTGCCTTACACATAATGGAGCAGTGCTGTGTACTGAAATGCGTCTCCTCTCACATAAAGCAGCAGTAATACCTCCTAAATCCACCTGTACCTCAGCTGAGCATTCATTTACCTTCACTCTCGCCACTGCCATCCCCTGCAGTTAAAAAATGTTGGTATGCAGGAAAAGTTTCCTCCAGCAGCGCGCAGGCTGCGGCCGCCCCCCTTCCTGAGCCCAGGGGCTGCTTTGATACCACAAGAGCATGACAGTAAGAGAAATGCCTGGGGAAGTGAATCAATAGCGGCAGGCCAGCCAGCTGCAGGGTGAGGATGGGGTAAATCGCTGGAAGAAACTTTCCCAGCCACTGGAGGAGTTGGGAGAACAATGCGGAGAAGAGGATGTGAGGCACTTCCCGCCGCTGGCCAGCCCTGCGCCAAGGAGTGCCGCAGCCTCCAGCGCTATCTTTGTACCCCTGTCATCGTCTGGAGGAGGCTTTTGCCGTTTGCTGTGGGTTTCTATACTTGTTGTTTCTTTTAGCTCTCTCTCAGAGATCTAATTGTCACTGTAAAAAAAGGGGACTGTGACCCCCAGCCCTTCTGGCTGACATCTACCCAGCCTGCCTGAGGCAGGTCTCTGGGCCAGACTGGGAGTATACTGGTTCCTCTCTAAGGTCTGGCTGGTAGAGCAGTGCTGACGCTTTTTTCCTTTTCCCATCCCTTTTTCACTCCTCCTATCCCTGAGAGATGGAGATAGAGGATTTCTTGTTGTTCTGCTTTCCCATAACCTCTGCCTATTACCAGCCACTCGAATCTCTCTGTCTAGATCCTGCAGAGCTCCTTCTCTCTATAATATTCAAGTGCCTTTTGCAAGTGAAAAAAAATCCCGAACAACTCAGCCCTGTGATTTTCCTCCCTGCTATCAGGAAACAGGTTTGTTTGTTTTTTAATGAATGCAAAAGAATGCAGAGAGCGGTGAGGAAAAGCTTGGGCAATGAGTTCAGCACTTCTTTATTTAGGCTCCTCCATGTATATCAGCTGAGCCCAGGAGGCGGCAAAGCAAGAGCTGGATGTTATTTCAGGAAAAGCCTGGTCTTTCATGCTTGAGACAGAGTAGCGTCCCTGGAGGGGAACTCGCAGCTCCTGTCGTGCACGGGTGATTTGGGCGGAAAAAGGACAAAGAATTCCAGCAATGCTGCTTTTCTTCCCTGTCTTCGCATAGCAGGTGTCCCCAGGGCTGCGCACTCACATCGAGACAAGTCGGAGGGGGTTCACATCTGCAGCTCTCCCTGGCCTGGTATTTCCCACCACTCCAGGTGACTTATGGCTGCACAGGGCTGGAGACAGAACAGGCACATCCATGGCATGATGTGGGAGATGGACGGTGCGTGGCGGTGCTGGGGCCTCTGCCACTTATGCCATGTGGGCAGCATGGCAGCCGTGCTAGGTGGCACGGGCTGAACACTAATTACAGGTTCATTCCAGCTGCGTGCTTGCTGGAAACAACAGACTGAAATCACAGTCACACTTATGTCAACACCAAAAAGGGAAAAAAAAACCCAAACCAAGTGAAGTGGCAGATTAAGCACAACATTTCTCTTGACTTACTGCTTGGCACTTCATGCTACTTTTGGGTGTTTCTGCCTTACTGAAAGTCAAATTTCAGTCTTGAAGCATCACTTCAGCATGAAAAGTAGGAGTGCATCCGATAGAGCAAGCTGCTTAGACTTATAATGTTATTCAAACAACATATATATTTTGGCCATGGCTCTTTGCTGAATTCAGCACAGATTCAGGCTTGGTCAGCCTGAAAGTACATTTTTCAATGCATGAAATATTCATTGCACTTTTTTACCTGGCTCTAGCCATTATAGTGTGTGAACCACATCTTTGCCATACCTCGGTAGTTAAAGGCACATCTGTTCTTTGGGATCCAAGCAGCTCTGAGACAGGTGACCTCTCATTCCAAACGCAATTTTCACTTGCCCGTGGTGAATGTGTTTCTTCCTCAGTCATACAGGATTTTTGCTTCTTTCAAATTATGTCTTTTGTAGCAGATTTTTATGCAGATTTTTATGCAAGAACTTATTACTAGGTTGTTTTCTATTGATGCAGAGAAATCTTTCATGCAATTTGCATCCCATTAACAGCTTCATAAGAGACGATCCTGATTCTAATGGCTCTGCACAATAAGCCAATAAAGCCAAATATGGAGGGGATTATGGAGTGTGTTGCTGTTAAACCCACAAAATGGCTCGTACATTCAAAAGAGAGACATCAACTCCTCTGACACCTAAGGTTAGTCCTAAGAGTTACTACTACCAATATTTTGCAGCAGCTCTTTGACTGTCTTTTATCTCCTGTTGGTTGCCCTCTCCATTTTCTTGCACTAGCAGCAGAAACAGAAGAGGAGCCCCAGCCTGCAGGGACTGCTGCCTCGCATGTGGGCATCCTACACAGCCTGCTGGGTGGAAAATGCTGCCAGGTTCCAGCATTGCAACAAAACCAGTGCTGTTTTATCATTCCTGTAGCAGTGGAATAACAACGGAGGCTGCCTTGGGGCAGGTACAGGCGCTAGCCAGTGTCCCTACCACCGACACCTTTTTGTAGGCATATTTACACCCTATGCTTTCCCTGTAGGGAAGGCCAGGTGTCTGCACTGAACCTTTCAGATCTGCTGCCCATCTTTGATGCTGCTGGCACGACATAGGTTGGTGGGCAGACTTACCAGCTGTGGAGGATGAATAACTCTCTCCCCCGGTGTCAGAATTTCAATCCTTAGCCTTGGGGTTTTTTCATCAAGTTTCGTATACAGGGGGTTGGAAGTGAAGGGCAGATGTTAGAAGCTGGCCTCCCGCTGCCAGAGACGCTCCAGCTCTGCAGAGGGATGCGAGGGGGTGCCTGTGCGGGGGAACAGCGCTGAGCAGTGGGGAAGTTTCTGCTCCCATCCCTCAGGAGCACGCTTGTATGCTGTTCCTTACCAAGGTTAGAAAACTACTGCTGTGATGGATGAGATGGCAGAGGAATGAGGCTGGCAGGAAGCTGGCTCAGAGGAGAGAAGGAGAATGGTGGGAGAGAGAAAAGCGGCAGTCCAGGGCATGGTGGGACCTGCCTACAGCTGACTTTTCCCTCCCTCCACCAGATCCTTCCTTGTCTGTTCCTGCTTCATCTGGGAACAGCAGTCACAGGTCAGCTCAGCCAACTGGCTCCCTTGTACCCTCTCTTTTCCTGCAGGACGCAGCCTAAAGTTCTCATACAAATTCAAGTAATTGTCTGGGCTCCTGGGAAATACATGATAGGGCACTCTCTTGAACTGTGGCAATGCCCAGACCACATTCCCTCCCAGCGCACATGGAATGCTCTGCATGTTATTAACTAGCTCAAGGTTTTCACATGCTTGGTTGCTTAATAGAGAAAGTTTCTTCCATCTGCAACAAACAGCGCTCAAAAAAGTTTTTTACCTTCTTTGGTCACGTTCGTACATGCTCTTCTGTTTCAATTGCTCGGCCATTATGGGGCTTCAGCATATTTTGTCTGCATATTGTGGCCTGCATTTTCAGCTTCACAGTTATCAGTGTTGACTTTATGCCTCCATTTATTTGATTTAGAGGTGGCTCATAAATGCAACACACCAGTAGAGCCAACCACACAAACAGCTGCTGAGCACGCAGCGGGAGGCATTCAGAAACACAGTGATGATGAGCTGGGCATAGTCCCAAATGAGCTTGGCACAACCTTCCCCAGTACAGGGGTCCCCTGTCCACTGCCCCCAACTGGCTTGTGATGCCACCAGCTACCCCCTGCCCCTCAGCAACGCGGGTTGGGGTGCTTGAGCACACATGTATGGTGAGCTCATCCTCTTGGCCTGCTGTGGATGGAGCAAATCTGGTGTTGCCAGGCCGTGGCCGGCTCTGGCACCGCAAGCCAAATTCATGGGGCGTACATGTTTTGGTGTGCTGGAGCTGGAAGTGACGTCTGGGTGGCTCATACAGACCCACACAGTATGAGAGACCTGCTTGGTTTCCTGCATGCATGTGCCGCACGGGGCTGAGTCAGCCCAGCTGTGATGATGTCTTCTGATTCGTGGTCTGATGTCTCCTGGCCTCATGTCTCCACATGGCATGTCTTTGAGCTGAATGCACGCCCCTCATGGGTACACTGCTGGCTGCCTTGGGGCAAGCCTGGGCTCGGGATGGTGCTCAGCTGTGAACCAGCCCGAGGAGATGGTCTCAGTCACCTCCCAGGGTGCAGGATGTCTGGGAACCATGTCTGCTCCCCTCAAAATGCAATTTCATTGCCACAGGGTTTTGCACTAACCCAAGTTTTTGTGCTTCTTAAATTTCTAGCATCTGTAGGGTGTAACTTAAACACTAAAAAAGACAGTTCAGCCAGCTTCAATATGTCCCTCCCTTGTTTTCTTTTCCCTTTCTCTCAGACTTTGAATTTTCCTGTCCTCTGGACTGTGTATCTGTTTTACCCTTTACCTTTTTTTTCTACAGCTCTATTATGGTGATGCCTAGCAAACACCAGGACCCTATTAAGCACAGCCAACAAAAATGGTCTCCAAAGAGCCTGAATATAAAGTGTTTTTTTTTTAAGTTTCTGCTTTCAGTTACTTCTTTCAGCACTTTTTCCTCCATCCATTTTCTGGGTATCTCTTTCCTTCCTTAATTCCTTCCTTCCCCTGTCTGTCTTCTTTTATTCCCCTGTCTTTTCTCCTGTTCTCTGGAGCTTTTTACTCCTTTTCTTCTCCCCCATCCCTCATTCCTGGCTTCCGTTTCCTTAATTTTCCACTTTCTATCTCCGCAGTAGCCTCTAAAACCACCTCTTATCTATTGGCTCCTATGTCAGGCATTTGCACCCCCTTGCTGGCTCTGCTGGCATCTCGATGTCCCAGCAGCGTGCAGAAAGGAGGGTGAAGCTTAGTGGTCCCTTCTCCTAAAGTCTCAGAGCAGAGGTAAGGCACATTTTCCTTTCCTCCCCACAGGCAGAGTTACAAAAACCCACTAGGGTCTCCTGCCTCTATGCACTGGAGCAGATGCCTGCAGGAATTGCTCCCAACTTCCCTCGCAGACTGATGAGCAACGTGCCGAGATTTCCTCCATCCCAGGAATGTGGGACTAAGGAGGTGGGAGGACCAGCTTCACTGGAACGTTTCCTTTTTTCCCCATCTGCCCCTCTGTTAGCAACCAGGGAGGAATACAAAAGCCTGTCCTGGAAAGATTTTGGTGGAGCAGCCAGTGAGTTGAAGGGCTGGCTGATCTTGCTCTCCGATGGGAGACAGAGATGCCCAAGCCAGGTTGCAATGCAGCAAGCAACCCATATGGGGGGCATTACATTTCTCACAGCCCAAGATCTCCTCCACCAAATCTGGCCCAGCTGTGCCCCCTGCAAGGTCAGTGTGGAGAGCAGGCACCCACGCGGCTGTGTGGTGGCCCCGTGTTGCTCGGCAGGGTTAGCCACCTTGAATGCCAAGTTAGAGGGCACAGAGCCAGCGTTCATCCTTAGAAGTTCTTCCAGTGCTGGGCCGGCATCCATGGATTTTGCCCTAATCAACACATGTCTTTGAGGGTTGCCGTTGGTAAAGAATACTTCAGCAAAATGATTATTTTCATTACAGTTAGCATACAGTTTTCCAAACACTCGGTACTGTTTAGGTTTATGCTTCAGACCACAACACTTATAAGTCAAATGTTTTGCTCCTTGGTATAACTTCCTTTAGCTATGCTTTTATTTCTTTGGGGGCTTCTGCTAATCGTCTCTAACGTTTTCCATCGTGGCATTGCAATGCCTGTGCTGGAGCTGAAGGCTTTTATATTTGCTGGCTGCAGTTAGGGCTGACATGCACACATAGACAGGGTCAGAGCTTTTGGGGTGGCTTTCTTGGGGGTTTTCAGGCAGGCTATGCAGCTGTTACCATGTAGGACATTGGTTGCATGCAGATGCCTTCAGACTTTGGGGAGCAGAGAGCTGCAGGACTGCTCTTTGTTAAAAGACAAGCTGATGGGCCCAAGCATATAGCTGTGGCCTTGACAGGTTACATGTCTGTTTGCAGTGTCACTTCCTATCACGCTTGCAACGGAGGTAACTGTTTGCACTGTCATAACATTTCTTCTGCTGGAGCTTCCTGGCCGGGGATGCTGCACCAGTTACTGCAGGGCACATCGCCCCGCTCCCCAGGCACTTGCTAGAGGCCGACCCGCAGATGCTCCCCTTCTGCTCGCCAAACCCCGGCAGCACATAGGCAACGCTGTCCGTGGAGGCTGAGAGCCTGCCGTGCTCTTGGAGCTGGGTTTCTCTTGCCTGTCCTGGCTTTCCTGCCTGAGCTCTTCACTGCACACGGCATGGTGCCCAAGGGACTGCCGGCTCCGGAGGTGGCCATCGCTGCAGACCCTCCCGCAATTGCCTGGGACAGGCCGATGAACAGGTCCCGCTAGCGCAGGTCCAGACCCAGCTCTTTCTGTGAAGCCCTGCAAATGTGTGAATGCTAACAGGAATGATAGTTATCAATAAAATCACAAGCCACGCCTTATTTTAGATTTCAAATTAAGCTGTGAGGAGTACAGAGATCTGGCTGGATGGTGCACCTGAAGATGGTGGAAAATTTGTCCCTGCTTGCAGGAAGAGTAAGGCCTCTTGATGCTGGTGAGCCGCACGCTGCTTTCTGATATATTGCCCAAAATTCACAGAGGGTATCATTGATACTACTGATTTCTTTTATTAATACTGAAAACTGAGCATTTCCTGTGTACAATATGTGATGTTCTGCTCACCTGTGTGATCTGTAGCTAGTGTCCACCTGTGCTGTCTCTGCAGCTGTTTCCCTGCTTTGTCATTTCCATCATAATGCTTACAGAATTTGGTGTTGTGTGTTTTGCTTGCAAGATCATCTCAGGCAAGTCTGGTTTGAAATATTTGTTCTGTGGTCTCGCATTTGCCTGTGAGGTTTCCCCAAACATGATAGTTTCTAGTGGCTGCTTTTCTTGGGGTTTTAAGTCTTTTTTGGGCGAGGAAGGGGGAGAGCTGGCAGCAAAGGTGAAAGGATCTTTGTGTGTGGTTAGAGACAAGTGCCACTCACACCATACAGTGACCAGATCAACCCTCCCTTTGCGTGCATCTGAGCTGCAATTCGCACCCACCTCTGCCTCCACAAACACAGAGGTGCAGAGGGGATTCCAGTTGCCACATAATAAATTGGGTCCTAATTTCCTTAGGACCGGCCTTAAGAGAGGTTCCTTGCCCTTTCATGCACATGCTTCTCATCCTCTGCTGATCCAGCCCCCCCCGCCCCAACTGCTCACCACCAGCCTGGTCCCCCACTGACACAAGCAAACGCAGCCCCAGGGAGGAACGAGCCTGCCTGTGTCAGCACAAGAATATACCTCCCTAACCTAATTTGCACTTACCCCTAGCCATGCCAACAAGGGGGAGGGGGGTGGGTGTGAAATCTCATCTAACAAAAATATGGCTAGGCAATGTTTTGTATATCTGACATATATAACAACGCATATTGCATTGATGAACTTAGTGTCAAATCAGTACATAGAGTTAGCAAGAAGCCAACAAATGGTAAAACAAATGAACACAGCCGACTCTGCATGTTTTACACAGTGCATGATCGCATCCAAGGCATAAGTTGAAGGGATCCAGCCTGCAGCATTAATTTAAAAACGTGGTGGGCTTTTACCTGTGCCACAAGCCCCCGTTCTTAGATAACCTTTGGGTGTTTAAGGTCAGGAGGCACTATTTTGGCCACCTATTCTGCCATACCAGTAGGACGCTGGGTCATAAGAAAGGAAAAATCAATTAATCTGGTGAAGGGAGAAGGGAAATGTCTCTGGATGAGGGATAGGATTCAAATGGGACCACCAGAGCTGCTGCTTTGCATTTGACTTCAGCTGAGAGGGAGTTTCCCTTCCCTGTGTCGAGTGCTAGGCTTTGCAGGCAGCCAGGCAAATGTCCGACATAGATTTCATGTGATGAAGTGTGGAAGTGTAAGGTGCCAAATAGAGTCTTGGGAAGAGACCAAGGCTAAAGGGGAAGAGGTTAATAAGCAGAGAGGGCTACAAAATTGCATGATATAAAACCTTGGAGGACTTTAAGGAAGGGCTAACATGAATTGGAAGACAACAGAGCTGCATTTCTAGACACCTAAGGGAAGACAGGGAATTGTGGGTGTTGGGGATGTGATAGCCAAAAGTGGCATTTGAGGCAAGGATTTCTACTAAAGGCAGCAACCAGACAGCATTTGCCACACCAGGGCAGTCCCTACAGGAGACTAGAGAGGAGGTTACCATCAAGGTGAAAGAGGAGAAAGAGTGAGTGTGAGGATATTTATTCATGGTGTTGCTCAGTAAGCTGCAAGAGGGAACCCATAGCAGCAGATTCCCAAAGGCTTGCAATGAGATGCCATTTTTGTCAGTGAGACAACACCAAGTAGGCTGCAAGAAAATTCTAACGTCACCCCATTGTATTAAGCAGACTCAATTCATGCTGGTTTTATATCTTCCTGTTGCTCTCTTTTTTCTAACCAAAGCTATTTCATTAGCTAAAGATACAATTACTCTCCTTGGTTCAGTTGTCCTCACTGAGAAATGGCCTCCAGTGTTTGAGATGTTCAGATGCAGCCTGTGAGTTGAATCCCAAAGCTTACTCAGTCCTGGAAATTGTTAGAGGTAGGGCTGGCAAGGTCACTGGTTGGCCTGGCTGCTCCTCCCTGCGCCCCAGGTGGGATCAACTGACTAATGCTTTTTGCATTAGTGCTCAAAAACCTCTAATGCTGGGTGTTCTTCAACTCTCTGGGAAGCCTACTCCAGCGCTTAGCTGTCCTTGCTCTTGGAAGGGTTTTTAGCATAGCTTCTTTGCTCTCATTTAAGGCTGTTACTCCAGTATGCCAAATGGACTTAGAAATAAGAATTTTCCCTTCCTGGTTGGTATATTAGATGAACACTACCATGTCTTCCTCACTCCACAGTTTTGTACAGATGATCTGATCAATACGTTTTTTCAGTTTTAGATTATTCATCCTTTCCCGCTCGACACCTTTTCTGGACCATTGCCATCGCTCTCCTATGCACTTGCTGCAGTCAGCTGTCTCCCTGAACTGCAGTGGCCAAAACCGCACAGATGACACTTCAAATGAAGCATTGACAGCACAGACAACAGGGGAAGAACGCCTTCCTGTTTGTCACAGGCTGCACTTCTGTTTGTACACCTCATTAGAGCACTTTCATTTTTTACTGCAGCATGACCACGCTCATTTGTGTTGCGCTGTCATCCCTAGATCTTCTTCTGCAGAACTGTTGCTGTGTTGGTTGTTCCCCAGTTGGTCTTGTAGTCCTCGATGATGCCTACACAAACGCAGAGCTCCACTTTGTCCCTACTGAATGGTGCTTCTTATCCCATCCCTCTCCTCCATTTGTCAAGATTGTTTTGCATTCTCCTCCTGTTCTCCAAACTGCTTGTTCTTCATGGTGTCTTGTGCTAATTTAATAAGTGTTCCCTACTCTTGGGTTTTTTTTCAAAGATATTAATGAAAATACTCTATGCTGCCAGACATAAAACAGATGGCTCCAGACTTCATTTGATACGTACTGCCAGTTTGACAGTGAAGCATTCATAACTGCTCTTAGTCTGGTTTTCCAACCAGCTGTACACTCCTCTAATAGCACTCTCTTCTAAGCTGTGTTTCTTTACTTGGTTTATGAAAGTGTCAGGTGAGACGATGGCAAAAGCCTTATTAAAATCAAGATCTAAGACCTACTGTAGAAGGAAATTAGATTGATTTGATGTGATTTGTTCTTGTCAAATCAGTGCTCACTGTTCCTCATCTGCTTGTTGTCTTCTAGATGCTGGAAAATAGCTTATCCAATTACCACTTCCAGTATTTTTGCAGGAATTTAAATTAATCTGCCTGGTCTCTGATTCCTGGCTCCTCCTGTCCCATCTGTCCCCCGTGTCCGTCCCACACACACACACACACCCCGCCCCTCCCCCCGGCCTTCCTGGTAGGTGCTAGGTTTGCCTTTCCCATTGTGCAGAAAGACATCCCCCCACCCCTGACTTCTGTGCTGATGGCACCGAGTGGGCTTCAGTTGCTTTCTCCCGTATGGCAGAAGACTTTTAGGGGTTGCCAGCTGGAATATATCTGACTTATTTAGACACTGTCTGACCTCCTCGTTCTTCCTTGCAGCCAGTGTTCTTACCCTCAGACTGCTCATGCTGGTTGTGTTGAACGGGGCACCTCTGAGCAAAGACTGAAGGAAAAATGTATCAAACAGTTTTGCATGTTTGGCGTCATCAGTCAGTATCTCCTTCCACTCATGAAACCCAGCTCTTTCTTTGGCCCTCCTGTTGCTACTAGTGCATACACTTCACGCCCACTGCTTGTTGCATCACTTTACATCTTTTTCATGTTGTTCCTCCATGCTTATGCTGTCCTTTTATACTTAGTAACATGACCTAGTTCCACTTTCTGTGTGCTTCCTCTGCACTTCTGAAACTAATGAAGAGCTTGTGATTTAGCCAGCTGATACCTTACTAGCTTCCCTTAGTACTTGTGCTAAGCTGCCCCAGTACTGAGCATCTCACAAGTAGTTCTGTACTGTATCTTTTGTGACTGTGCCTTAGAGCACTGCCAACTCTCCAAATGTCCTTTCTGCCTTGGATTTGTTCCTCTGGGCTTGTGTGTACTAACTCCGTGAGTTAGCTAGTCTGTCTCCTCAAAGTCCACTGTTTTGTCTTTGGTTCTATTTCCCCTGCCTCCTTTTCTAGAAATCATGACTGCTACCACTTCAAGGTCACGCTCACCCCAGTTGCTTTTCACCTTCACCCGCAAAACCAGTTCTCCTGTATTAGTTAGAATAAAATTTTGCAGAGTAGCTAGCTAGGAAGAAGCTAGAGAGATGCCAGCTGAAGTCAGTTCAGGGAAGGGCACAGAGTACCAGAACAGAGCTAGACAGAGAAGCCCCTGTGTATTTAGCACTTAGTTGTCTCAGGAAAAATGAGTATTACCATTCACAATTATCTGCCCCTGCCTATGAACTTGTCATTAGTTTCCAGGAGATGTGGCTAATAGTGGTGGAAATATTTGTGTAAAACATGAACAGTACAAGCATGCCGTTAAAATAATTGTCAGTTCTGTCTGTCTGTCTTAGGAATTTTTTATGGTCTTTGTCCAACGCGAGGGCTTAGACCTTACAAACATTTCAAAATTCCATGTGTAGTATGCATCATATGTAGTATGCATCTAGTTAGAGTCTTCTCTATTCAGTTATGCATTGACATTAAATGTGTTTTTAAACATTGAGACTTAGGCCAAGCAGAGCTGTTTTGTCATCATTGCATCATCGAGGATTCCTCGTGATGAGCCAGAGCCTCCAGCTTCTCAACGGCCAACCAAGATGCATCTGGCCTTCAAGACCAGATTAATCTCTTCCAGCCAGCTTTTTCCAGCACACAGTGTGCACTGTTCCTGGTAACGTCTCACTCTAGCTGCTTTAGTACTAGAAGAGCTTTCTTGTGCAAACCTCCAACCCAAAAACTTCCTTTTGGGAGCTGCTTGTCCTCTCTTCTTTGCTTCCATCCCACCCGAGCTGACCCTTTCCAGCCTGGGGCTGTCCCCAGCCGCCTGTCCGCATGCTATTCTGGAAAAGCTTGCATGAGCGAGGTGAAGGCAAGTTGGCTTTTGGCTGTCATCTGTGGCTCTGGCATGTTCCCACAGATGTGCCTCTAGGTGCTGAGGTATTTTCCTGTGAGTACTGTTGGCAGAGTGGCCGGTAACTCTGCTGCGAGTTATTTTAATAACATTATTGATTTCATTACTTCACTGTAGTTTTGCTTCACTACATCAAGTCTTGGCATTAGGGTGAAGCAGCAGCTAATTAATTCAGTATAAATGATGTTTCTTTATGGGGCACCCAGAACCAAAAAGAGCTTCCGAAGCTCCCATGAATGTCTGCCCAGAGGCTGGGGCGGTTTCTAAAGGAGCTGTTGACTTATTTTAACACTCCAAACAACCCTATGAGTACAACTTTGTAACTGACTTCTCTCCTGATATAATTGTCTAAAAACACTCTTTCGCTGTTACAGAAGAGCTGAGATGATACACTGATAGCTGGTATCCTTGCAGGCAGTCTGATTTCTGTTCTTTATCTAGCAATTGTTGATCTGATGCATCCTCTGATGGTTACTCTTTAAGTCACAGGAAGCTCCTTGGGAAAGTGCAGAGACCTTCCGACGTCAAGGAGAATGAACTAATCACAAGTGGTTGACTGGGTGAGCCACAGCGCTAAGTAAGTGCCGCATATTCTCCTGCTCAGATGGGTCTCAGAAAGCCGATTTCTGATTAAAAAGATCCTTCTTTTATGGTCTAATTCAGAATCGATTGTCATCAGTTGGAGGACACTCCTGGTCATGCTCTTGGACTTTGGATCAGACTTGACAATGACAATGCTTCAAAAAAGCTGGGAAAAAAAGGCAGGAAGATTTGAAAGGCTTGCCCATAAGGACATGGATGGGTGATGTATTTATTTTCTAAACGCATACCTAGAGGCTTAGACAACTGGCATATTTACATCAACCAAATGGTATTCTGGTTAAAAGAAATCACACTGCTGGCAAGCAGAGAACCCCCTGAACATATAGCTCATCTTCCCTGAAGTAAAATCAAAAGTAGCAGTGCCAGCTCATCGTTTCAGGCTTCCTAAAACAAAACATCTATTAAAAGTAACTCACCTCAGGCAAAAGCATGTTGCAACAGATAGGATTTCCACTGCTCCTCTGAGAATACCCAGTTGCCCAAAACCTTGCACCTACCCCCCACTGCTCAGATCTCACTCTGACTTTGCCAGGAGAGGCCTGAAAGCCACACGTCGGTCCTAGGACTCAGCATGCTATTAGCACTTTTGCGGAAGTAGCTGGAAGGACAATTTACCCTAACTCTTCCCTACTGATTTTTTATTCCAGTAATTCATTTCTTGCCCATGCTGAAAAATTAGTTCACCAAAGAGCTGACCTTGTAGGAAACTGAAGCATGCTGCAGAGAAAATAATTCCTAGTTAATAAATATATAAACAAACAAACAGTTCCCACTCCTCAGTGATGTGTGATATGAGTTCCAAATTTACATTTAGAATCTTTCAAAACTAAACCATAAAGAGGAGGCCTGCCTTTGCTAACACTGTTTAGAGTGAAAAGCTGGCATGGAAAAACCTAACTGAAAATGCATTTGAAAATGCTTTCTTAAAAATAAATTGTAAAAAGCGAACTGGAACATGAACCCAATTTTGCAATAGTGCTTTGCAAATTGCATTGATTTTGGAAGGATGCAGAGCACATGCTAAGATCAGCTGCCTCCATAGACTATTTTATAATAAATGGCATTGCATTTTTCATCCCCAGCACAATCTCACCCATACAGTACTTCTATTTATTACCAGAGTGTTCAGCAGCAATGAGAGCTGAAGTGAGGAAGGAAATGGCTTCAAGAACATGGCAAGAATCCCGTAAAGTTAAGGGAGTGGGATGGGAAAAGGTACTTTAAAAGTACAGGTGGTTGATGTAAATTATTGAACATTTGAAATGTTCTCCCTCTGTAATTTTAATCACATTGTGAAATCAGTCACTCACGCTTTTGTGAGACACTTGATTTATTGGAAGCTTTAGGCTATTAGCTGCAGCTCAGGAGCCAGCCCTGCACTCAGTGCTGTGGGCAGGGCACACCGGACGCAGCAGCACACCGAGGCTGGCTCAGAGCCAAATACCCACCACTGTAAAATTAGCAGTGATCATCCAAAAATGGGACACTGATGCCCAGAAGCATTGAAGTTGACCCATGAATCCTATGTGAATACCAGAGAGCATCCTCAAAGCCAACGCCGCCTCTGAAGGGGGATGCGCTTCACCTACAGAGTCGTGCTGGGCTGAAGGCTGTGGGTTGGTGGCAGGGATGCCTTTGCGTCCCGTAGGAAATAAGCTGAGCATGTCTCAGTGTGAAGTGTCTCTGACTCTTTTCAGAGATGCCTGCTGGGGGCTAGCCACCTCCTGGGTACGATGCCGCAGGGCCAGGACCATGGAGGTGCTCCCTCAGCCTCCAAGGGCACATAGACCGCGGGGAGAGATGGCCTGGGAATTAAGCTGGTTTTGAAGTATCCCAGGGGAATTGTGCCTACGGAGAGCTGGAGGGGCATCTCGGGGTGGTTTGTGCAAGATGGGTACCGTCAGACACGTAACAGTGCTTCACAGATTTGGTCACATTTCCCTTCACACCGATTACACCTCTTGCTGTTCTTCAAGCATTGACTTATTTTTCCACTGTATTTGGAGATTTCTCTTGTCTTTGTTATCTAAAACTCATTTATTTTGGTTGATGCCTTTTCTTACCAAAAGAAGTTCACTCAACTCGTATGTGGTTAGCAAATGCTATCAAATCTCACCGATAGCGTATCACAGTGAACACGAAGGTGATTTAGGCAAGCAAGAGTTAGGATAAACAGGTGATGATATTTCAGTGTGTTTAATGCATGAACATATCTAATGCCTGTCAAATGACTGGACCTTATTTCTGATAAGCAAGCTTTTAATAAACAAGTTTTGGCTGCAGAGACGTTGTGCAAAGGTTTTTGTAAGGACTTTGGGCAGTCTGACACCGTCTCTGTGGCTATACAGCACTTTGCACAACGGGGTGTTGGATGTGATAGCAAGGGATGACAAGGTTTCATGTCTGCCTAAAAGCAAGGGAGTGCTGGATCTGTGTTTCTACCTGGGTGACCTCACTGCTGCCAGCTACCATAGCTGATGACAAAATTTTCCTCATCCATTTCTTTTCTTTTTTCTTTCTTTTGCTCTTAATTGACTTAGTTGGACTTCCAGAAACTAAGGGCCAGATCTTTTGCTGGGAGTTTTGTCTTTGGCATTAATGAAGTAGGATCTGGTCTTTAATGTTCAGTATTTGAACCACTCAGGCTGCCTGAATCCTAATTCAGCTGTTAACACAGGTTTGTAGCAGGCATAAGCGCAGCGGGCTTGTTGGGGCAGCTTTTTGCCTTTTTCCTGAAACAGATTTGGCAGATCCGTAGGCTGAAGGATTTCCCCTTTTCCCTGTCATCATCCTCTGTACAGGGAAATCCTTCCCTTCCCTTGGACTGCCCAGTGAGGTCCACACTCTCCTTTCAAGTCCCCGAGGGACAGGGATGACAGTAAGGTGATGAAAAAGGCAGCACGACTGGCCATACTTCTTGCCCAATCCACCTCCTCCCCACAGCCCAAATTCCCCTTGTTGGCAGTTAGTGCAATTTACCATAGCACAAAGACTGTCCCGAATGTCATTAAAAATGCAAATGATGCCCAGCAAGCCTGAAGAGTGTGGAATAAGCAGCTCCTTTGCAGCCCACTTCTTCCTGGCCTCACCACGTGTTGCACAGATGATGCTCTGCTGTGCCACGTTTGTGAGCTCTCAAAGTTGCATCTATTTTTTTTTTAATCTTAGCAATGTAGCTGCAGACTTAAAACATAACAGACATTTAGAAACTGTATGACTTTCCCTAACTGTCTGTAACAGTTTCAAGATAAGTCATTTTAAAAAGAATTACTTTAAACGGAGACTGCTTTAAACCAGACCTTTGTACTTCTTGTTTTTGCTTTTATCTTGGCACAGATGCTTACCCTCTCTCTAGCTCCTTTGTAGGGTTCATTATGCAAAGGCAAAGAAACTACACTAACGTTGTAATTTTGTTTGGCAAGGTGAGCCGCAAAACATATGCTGTGTCATGCCTTTTTATTACCGTGCAAGAATTGCCAAAGCAGCCTAAAGGAGGAATCAAGGACACGATCGTTGCGAGGAAAAGAGGAAACGGTCCAGTTTTACAACACTCAGGCTTGTAACCACTTGCGGTAGACAGTTTCAGAACTGGTTTAATTTTAAATTATTTTCTTACCAACCGACAGCAGCTTCGAAGTGACTTGTGTTTAATACCACTGCTTTCTTGTCCACATTGAGCCCCGGCAATCAAAGCCCTGCCTGTGCAGTGGGCACTGCATGGGCAGGGACTGCCCCATCCTCTCCCTCTGCGGGGCGATGGCAGAGGTAAAGCCAGCCCGAGACAAAAGAGAAAGCTTCCTCGAGCAGGCACTGACATCCCTTTTCCACTACGTGGAGGGCAGCGTGTCGCACCTTATTCTGTTCATGCTCCAAGAGCAAAACCTGTACTTCTCAGTCTAGACAACCTGTAATCAGGCGAGGGAAGAGCAGGCGAAGGGAACTATTAATGGGTGTGATCTCAGCCTCCCGTAGCCTGCCCTAAAAACCTCTGAGGACTGGCTTTCTGCATGGACATCCGTGGGAGCAGAGATTACCCCCCCCGCCCAGACCCACACCTCCTCTGGGGCCGCCCATGCTACGGGTAGTCCACTCCCGCTCCCTCCCCACGCTGCGCTTCCATTTGAAGGGGATCAAGGAAACGATTTGGCTTAAAAATAACCCAAAAGATAAATTATTTTTAACTTGGTCCCTGATGTAAGCTGCCATGCACCCCCACGGCAGGGGTGGGCACGAGCGAGAGGTTCGAGGCGGGGGGGCAGAAGAAAGGCGGTTTTCGCTATATAACAAAACGCCCCGTTGCAACATCTCCTGGGTACTTTGGTTGCAACGCCTCCGAGCCCGCCTGAAACTTCAGAAACGGCTTGAGAGAAGCGGCTCTGTGGAAGGAGGCCTGGTATCCCTGGGGGAAGCAAACCCCAGGCACGGCCGGTGGCTGCCCACCCCACGGCTGCTGCCCGCACCCTGCCGAGGGCAGGCAGGGATGGCGAGAAGGGAGAGGGGGGGGTACAGAGCGGCAGCGAAGGGCACAACTCCCTTCACTACTAATTCCCAGATTTGGCGAACCTTTGGAGGGGGGAGGGAGGAGAAGGGGAAGGGCCATTCATCTTATACTGTAAAAAAGAGGTAACGAAAGCATGGCGATGCCAGTTGCTCACTGCATGCTGAGGAAACACAGCGGCAGCGTCACCTTTTTCGTTAAAGCCAGGGTGTCGTGTTGTGCGGAGCGGTGACCACCCCAGCAGCCAGCCCCCCTCCACCTCCAGCGAGTGCTCGTCTGCATGGGCCGGGGAGAGGGCCAGAGGGAGACGCGATGGGGGACATCTCTGGGGGTCATTACTGATTTGTCGTCACAGGCTGTCTCAGGCACAAAGAGGCACTTCTATGAGCTGGGAAAACACCCAAAAAGGAGAACTAGAAATGTTTCCCTGTCCCATCACTTTGCTTGTCATTAGTGTTTTCATACCTTCCCTAAGTAAACGCACTTTCTGTATGTCAGACATCAAAGAAGCGATAACCAGCTTGGGGCGAATGACTGCGGGAAAGGAACAAGGCAAGAACGCCTTGAGAAATGCCCCAGCCCCAGGCTTGCTCCCGCACCCTTGAAGGCTAGCCCTCCACGCAGGCACAGACCGGGAAGGCAGCGGCTGGTTAAAGCTAACGATGCCTGCAAAACACAGAGATGCAGGGAGCGGTTTGCGAGCCGGGGCTCTGAGAGGGAGAGCACGGCAACATCAGTGTGCTGGGAATGAGAGGCAGGTTTCCTCAAAGACACAAACTGAACCTCGCTGTCCCACTTAGCGCTGCTTTCAGCCCCGCGTATGACAGGTATCTGAAGCAAGACAGTGACACTAAACGTGTCCTTTCAAGGGACGAAGCGCAGAAGAAACTTTCCAGCTATCACCTTTTCCTAACGCAAAGGACCAGGGAAGCTGCTTCAGCGGGCCTGCCCTCCTCCTCCTCCTCCCAGGGGAGGATGCAGAGGGGACGCCGGCCCCGCAGGCCAGAGCAGGAGATGGAGCACCCGCTCTCAGCACATTTGCTCTGGCAGCTGCCGTGGTCTCTGTGGATTTTGGAAAAAAGCGACCGCTGCGGAAATCGTGTCACTTTAATATCCTGTTGTCTGTGATGATGCAGTCCTTTTGGGAAACTCAGTCCTGGCGGTTAAAAATAAAGCAGCAGTGTGGAAACAGTGAGACAAACAGCTCTGCTCCCGTGCGTCCAAGCCAGCTTGCCAGGAGTCCTCAAAGTCCAGTCGCACTCAGCCCAGATCAACACCATTCCTCACAGGAGAGCTGTGCTGGAAACCACTTGTAAATGCATCCCAGCAGAACAGCGTTTACCTGCGGTTGATAGGGAGTTACAGCGACATGAGACTTTCCTATGGCTGCACCAGGCTATTTTAAATTCAAGGCAGGCATAAGACATGAGACAGTACATGTTGTTCATGTAGGGAAACTCCTTTATTAATATTCAAGCCCTGGGACTGGCCTAAGGTAGAGAGTTTTTTGGAGCACGCATCACATTTAAAATGCAGACTCGCCTTTAACGCCTGAAACGTTGATGCACCTAAAATCATTGGTGCACCTAAAATCAGGCCTTCACAGGAACCCCACTTCCTCTGAGCACCAACAGACTTACCTTGTATGGGTGGAAATATTCTTGATCTCCAGTCATCAAAAGCTAATCTCTCTTGGAGAGAAAGAAAAAGCAAAACCTCAAGAAGCTGCAGAATGTGTGGCGCTTAATTTTTACTATCTAAACAGTTATTTGAACCAACCCAGTGGTATAAAAAAGCATGTTTCCATCCTCCTTTTGCCCTGGAAACACAGTTTAGAGGATACGTGGGTGTCTGGACCACACTGTGAGCAATTCATACGGGGCTGGACACTGAAGCGACACATGCCCCCCGTGGCCTGCATTGCTGCTGGAGCCCTTGGCTGCGGTTGGAGGGCTGCAGTGCCCCCAGCCTTCAGCCGCTTGCTCTTGTGCGAGAGCCAGTTTGCCTTGCAGGGCTTTTGCCTGGTGCAAAAGCAGCGCACCGGCTGTGCAGCTTGTGTCCAGGTGGTGCGGGCAGGGCAGGCAGCTGGGGCAGAAGCTGCATCCCCCTTCACGCCAAGTTCTCCCTGCCTGTGAGTCACAGCCCTGACTCATGAGCTGGTGTGGATTAAGCTGTAATTTGAAGATGTTGCCGCCTACACCTGTCCGCACTGCTCCTCTCCTGGTGGTGGCAGAAGCGAACGCATACTCCATCATCTGAAATATTCAGCCAGCCGTGCTAATTCAAACCCCGGGTGAGGGTAGGTTAGGGTAAGTGTGCAGGCAAGCACACACCTTGCAGTAATAAACCCGGGGGAGGAGGTTTCCAAACCGACTCAGAGCCTGGAAGATGCCTGCTGCTCCCGTCGGCCGGCTCCCGCGATGGCTCTCACCTGCCCCTGCCCCTGCCCAAACCCCTCGCCTGGCCCCAGCACCCCAGGGAAGGTCCCTCTGCTCACCCCACACAGCACAGGGGTCCTCTAGCACTGAAGACCAGGGCAGGTGTTCGCCAAATGAGTGTGTCAGCACCCTAAGGCTCAGGAGCACCATTTCTCCTGGCATTTGCATTGCGCTGGAAAATTAGTTCTATTAGGGCTAAAGAGCTGGAAACATTTGCACTGACATGTATTTAACTGAAATAGCCTATTAAACTACAATTGCTTTGATTTAAGTGAAAATTAGACAAGTGGCAATACCCAGGATAAGATTGATCAGGATTATTTGTGAACTCCCAGTCACATTTGGGTTGGAAGAGCCAAAATTATGTACCATGTGCTTATTCTGGCTCTCGAATTTTTTTTTGCTGGCATTAAACCACCTGTTGGAAGACAGACCATGCCTTATCCAGCATAAAGGCAGCCAGTACAGCGTTAACTCGTCAACAATTTCTGAACAAATGGAAGCACACATTTGTACAGGATCAGCACTTTGCACCAGGAAGCCACCATGTTTATGATACTTCCTTGGAAGCCATAAAGCTGGGGTTTTTTTTTCTTCTATCAGCAGCCCACATGTGCAATGCTTTAACTAAAATGGTTTAATCTCGGCCCTTTCATTACAGCAGCACAACCCCTTCCTATAGGCCAGTCCTTAGCTTTGGGTTAGTCATTGGTTTTGGTTTACACTTAGGAATTTTATTTGATGCGGGAGCAGATAAGCGATGCATCTTCTCCATCATACCTCCCCAGCGTCTCTCCCTTTGTTCTTTTTGCCTTTTATCTGCTGGGTTCTCTCTGCAGAGATCCCTGCCCTCGCCTGGCTGCTTTCCCCTTCCTCTCAGCCTGCCTCTGCCCACCTCTGCTTCTGCAGAAGTGACAAGTCACTAGCATTTAGCAATGCCCTTACTATTTACTGATGTTAATTCCCTTCCTCAGAATTAATTTCCCCTTTGTCTGCCTGTGCTAGAAACATCTGTGAAATTTGCAACGGTTTCTCCCGAAATGAGAAAAGGGAAGAAAGAAACCCTGCAGCCATGCATGTGGTAGCACTGGCCACCCCACCAGGCTCCCCTCCCTGCTTGCAGCTCTCCCACATTCAAGGTAGGGGTGTGCATGCTGAGTCACTGCCTGGGGTTAACAAGCTCCAGCCTTGCAACAGCAAACACCCATTAGTGGAAAAAACGCGATGTTGACAGTTAGCAGTGCATAGCTAACTCTGATTAAAGGCCAGCTTGTGTCTTTGGGGAAGAGCAATGGAGTCAGGGGGCAGGGGCTGGTGCCCAGGGGAGCCTCAGCGCTCTTCTGGCTGACTCAGCCAGAATTGTCCCCGCAGGTGCCGGGGGACAGCCCTTGGCCCTGCCCCACACGGGCTGGGGGCCAGACCCTCCTGTGGGTGCACAGCAGCTCTCCCAGCCCCTGCGGCAGTCCTACGGCGCGTAGGTATGGTTCCTCCAGGAGCAGCCCCGGGCTGGGTCTGAGCTGGGCATGATGAGGCAGGCTGGGCAAGAGATGCTCCTGCCCACGCCACGCACAGCAAGTCTCCCAGCTGGGACACACCTTTGCTCGCTGGGGTAGCGCGCTTGCAAAAGAAGCTGCTATAGGCGTGAATATTTACATTTCCTTCCAATGGATATCAAGCCAAATTCCACGTTTCGGTTCCAGGGTGAATCAGGATGGTCAGACACACTGGGTCAGAGAACAGAAATGTAGAGGTAAGGCCAAACGCTAATGCCTTCCTCCAGAGGGGATGGAGTGCCTGGCTGCTCTACAGCTGCACTGCCTTTCTAGCAATTAATTCAGCAGAAAAGGAGGGAGGAATCGCAGCACTGCAGGCTACTGGGGTTTTTTTTAATCATTGCTTGGAGGGCTCACCTGGCAAAGCTGTTCCCTGAGGTCAGCGAGTCTAGAGAACAGTGCCTGGTGAACAGACACCCTGCGACTCTTTTGCAAAGCTGCTCTGCTGGGGGACATGACTTGTCTCTGTGAGCTACTGCTATTCCCCTGGGAACACATCCTCTGAGCATGGGGCAGGAAGGAAAGAGGCAGCTCTGGTACCTGCCTAAGAAAGGGCAGGGAGGTGTGTTTAAATTCCCTTTTCTTTTTCCCTTGGTTGGCTAGACTTGTCCTGGGCCCTAGCTGGATGACACCAGCCAGACTGTATCTCTGGGTAGTGCATCCCAGGATAAGGGACACTATATCCCAGTGTGGTCCTCCAGCATTGCCCAGCACCTCCATCCCAACTACTGGACTGCTGCAGCTGGTCTGTTAAGGTACGTTAGCACCAGTGCTGGCTTTCCAGAGCAACTTGCCCCACACTGCCGCTTGCTCTGGTTTTCCCCAAGCTGGGCAGCCCCTGCAGCAGGCAGCAGAAGTATGAAGTGCAGCCAGGCCATGGCAAGCCGTCCCCGACACCGGATCCGATGCCTGGAGAAACGTGTCCTAACGCTGCCAGGTTTGCTCCTTACCGGCACCCACGTGAGCTAATCCTCCCCTGTGCGTACCCAGCCCTCCCTTTTCCTTCCCTAGGAAAGCCGTCAGCCTTCTTACTGGGCAGCTTTGTCACTGGGCGGCTGAGCTGGCACCCATGGGGAGACTGGGATGGCCACCACCGCCCTGAGCTCAGTTTTCGGGCTGCATGGGCAGGCTAGCGTCAGGGGCTGCCCTGGCTCACACCTCAGCGGCTTCCTCTGCAAACCTAACAGACGCTCACGGTAAAGAAACAGAAACCAAACCAGAAAAAATGAGGCGGCTGCAGGAAAGCGTGTTGGTAGACTGCTTCTGGGTACTGTCGGCTCTGCTGGGGCTCCCGCTTGTGTCGGGATCTACCTTTACTGCTGTTCGTAGCCTCCTCGGGCTGCCTCTCCAAAGCAAGCAGGAAAGCAAGCAGTGATCGCTGGGGATATTACTGCACGATGGGAAAAGCAGCTAAAATAGTGGCTGGGCATGATGCTGAAGAAGTCGTCTTCCTACAGTGTCCTTAACACAAATACTTTTATGGAAAATGAATCAGCCCTCTATGGGCTTTTTTCCAGAGGCCCCTCTGACTAATTCTGCCCAAAACAGCCAGGCTGACCCTGCGCAATGGCGTGATGGTGGCAGACAGGACTTGCTCACGTTTGGGTGGAGGCAGGGAAAAACAGTTTTGCAGGCCTGCCCAAAAAAATCCTCAGGCTGACTCTGCCAAAAACCACACCAAACATATGGTAAATGAAATCGCTGGCAGGGAGCTGGCTTGGACGGCAGGAGTGTTTCAGCACTGTGGACTGCTCGTTAGCTGGCCTGAATTGTATTTACACTGCTTTAAGCATCTCCATATTTAAGGAAGAGAAGGCAAAGAAGAGGGCAATGCCAGTTTTTTTTGGTGTGCATTTGATGCTTCTCTGTGCACGTTATTTTTATGACGATGTTAGCATAGTCCCAGCGCTTGTCCCATCCCTCGGTTAAGAGCAGCAACAGCGTTGCAGAAGGTTTCACCTCCTTGTATAGCAACAGACTCCCATGGAAAAGCGGACAGAAGGGTTTTCTCTCTTGGAACAGGAGCTCTGCCTATTTCACCATATGAATGTCCTGTACACTTCATGGAGCTGGTGAAATCATGTACAGATGGGATCCATCTTAACAAAGGCTTTTATTCACAGGGCAGGTTTCTCTGCCATTTTGGGCATATTCCAACTTGCACAGCCATATCAACCAAATGCATCCACAGAGCCAGGCAAATTTCTGAGCAGATACCAGACGTGGAGATGGTCTGCCCCTGCTGCTGTGAGCAGCGTGACGTCCTTGTGCAACGCTGTGGCCCCCCTGGAAATCTGAGGCTTCGAGTCATGGCAATAAACATGCCTCTCCTCACATGACATCCTTCACATGGATTCAAGTACCCGATACATTTCCAGGGTGCTGCCAGGTGCTGTGGAGGAAGCATGGCAGAGCAGCAAGATCCTAAGAGCATCCAGAGGTGCCTGATGTCTTCAGTGATTTGGGAGGCAGGCACAGGAATAGCTGTGGTGGCTATAGCTACAGAAGGAGGATGAAAATAGAGCAGCCAAACAACGGTGCCTTTTCTTGAGTTTGGGGTGTCATTTTTCCTCCTGGAGCTGTAGTGGTGGAGTGCCAGGGGGAGAGCTCACCTCCACATCCATGGGCAGCTTTCCACCGCCCTTTGTGTGCTGCAGCTTGGACCTCGACCCTTCTCCAGCCTTACCCCATCTCCTAGCTTCTCCCATTTGTCTGTAGGCCGTGGCATCCTGACCCTATATTGCCTGGTGAGGGGCTTTTGTAAGAGAAGACAGGGAGGCAGATACCTCAGAGCTGCTGCCCTGCTCTTGCTACAGCCTCTGACTCCATGCGCACACTTTCCCGGGGCTGAGCGATCGCGTAAGTCGATGGGATGAGCAAACCCCAGATAATCTTGTTTAACAACCTGATCTGGTCAAGAAAAATGGAAGGCTGATCAAAGTTGCAGAGCAAACTTTTGGGCACAATCCAGCAACACTGGATCAATAAACTCTTCCCCCGCTTTTCTTTTTGCCGTACGTTCAGCGCTCAGTCAGTAGTGCCTTAGAAACATCTCGCTAGCTGCCCACGCTCAAAATGAGAGCAGCAACAACAACAAAAGGAAATATATAGAGGGATGACTTAAGTGAGTTTGGAAATCGCTTCTCATATGAAACACTCCTTTAGTCACAGGCACAAAAAAGCATGAAAATTCCCTGCCTCTGATGTAAACAGCAGAAAGAAAAAGTCATCTGGAAGGACAGGATGATTCACGCTGAGGACCTGACTCGTAATATTCATCAGTGTTGAAATTGCCTCTGCAAGATGACATGTGAAAGCAGCACCAGCGAAATCCCAGCTTCTGCCATGAGAAGTATCATTAACAGCAAAGCAGTGTGGTGAGACTCCGGTGCCACAACCCTTGCTCGGGTGAGTAATTGTAAGTCATCCAACCAGTCCCAGCTAAACCAGCAGTGTCATTCAGGTAAGATTGCTTTACGTAAGGGCAGCAGCAGCAGACCGGAGCACGCCCAGGCTTTGCAGCCCTCTTCAATAGCAAAATAGAAGTTTTTTCAAAGTCTTGCAAAAACCCCTTCCGAGGGCTTCCTTACAAAGATGCTGCTTGGGTTGAGCGCTTGAAGAAGACTGGAAAATTCAGCCAGTCTTTCCCTTTATGTTAATCGCCCTGACCCAAGAAGTAACAGGTCACAAAAGGCCGTGCTGACTTTATGCATTGTTAGGAGATACTTTCCCCTGCATATTTGAATCTGTTTACTTAATCTTCCAGGCCTTTATCCATGAATATTAAATTCCTTGATCACTATGCATTAGGAGTCATCTTTGCACCATCTGTTTGTATTTGTCATCTAACCCTTGTAAATAATAAAATGTACTTTGTTCTCAAGTTCATGGATCCTAGCAGGCGAGTGATTACTGCGGAGGAAAAGTACTGTGTGAAACTATCGGCAGCGACAGGACTCAGCTTTAGCTCCCCATCTTGCCACTACCCGGTAATTAAACGAAAGCCAGAACCTGCCCCGAAGAGCGATGCTTAGCGTCCATGGCTTCCTTGAAGGTCCAGAAGAGATGATGGAGGGGTCTACATCCCTGAAAGCGATGCAGTTGCCCTCACCTACGCTTCTAAAAGAAGGCAATGGTGGAAGGGAAGGCAGGCTGCCCTTCAGGGGAGCAGCCTTTCTGAACACGAGGCATGCCAATGGGAGCTAGCTGAGCTGCCCTGCTCAGGCAAAAACATAACCAGGCTTGGCTGGAACGGCTGTGGCTGTTTAACGGGGTGGTCTGGGCTGCTGGCATGGGCAAACTCTTTAAGAGGTACCTGCAGGGAAGAAACAGCTGAGGCAAAAAGGGGTAAGTGAGCAGATATGCAAAGTTGCTCTCACATCTGGGAGTGCCATTAAAGAAGTGAAATAGTCACCCATCAGCTGAGAGGTAAAGTTCAGGGAAGGCTAGGCAAATATCAAGGGAAACATTGATAAAGTGCAGTTGTTATGATAAAAAATTAATCCTTAGAGGGAGCCCTGCCTGAAAATTTTATTAGATCATGCAACGAGGACAGCCTTGCCACATATTACCGAGGTTCAATTTAAACTTTATGAACGCAGATAAATGCATGCTTTCCCTAGGAGAGCTGTCCTGTGAATAAGAAGAAACATGCTCCATGGCTGAAGACCTCTGTGGACAACAAAAGCCGGCTGGCGAGCACACCTTACGGGCATGGTACCTTGCTGGAGCCGGTCAGAGGCATACTTTGTGGCAGACTCACGATGATTTACATCGCCTGAGGATTTGCCTCTCTGTGCTCTTATAAATTAACCTATATGCCAGGCAACTATCAATAAGCACTCAATTTGTTGCCGTCTAGTTAAAACCTAAGGTAGTTGGTTAAAGAAGGGATAGTTTAGGAGATTAAATGGAATCGTATTATTTCTAGCCGATGTGTTGGTAGCAACAAATTTAGGCAAGAAAATGGTTGCCAAATATTTGTTTAACTGGAAGAGTTATCTGGGCTTGGAAAAGATACCACTTGCTGCTCTGCTCGGCCTTGCAAACACCCCACACTAGGAGGTTACCTATTAAGTGATAGACAATATATCTTGTTAATTGTTAGAGCATGATGACCTTAGACTTTGCCCAGGTATTTAATAACACCATCTGCTGTCTAGGTCTGCAATACTATTATTTTTACATGAGGATTACTCTTCCTTGCTTCGCAAACAAGGCTGTAATGACAGTGCTAAAGGAGAGCAGAGCAGCATGGTATTTAAACGTGACTGTCCAAGTAAAACATACAGGAGGTGCAGCTCACCCAAAAAATCCCAGACGCATTGTCTTGAATCTGGAAATCCAGATGTGCTGAGGGCTGAGGGACTGTCATCCAGCCTTGCGGACTGCACTTAGGAAACACTCTCGTGTCTGGCCTGAGAAAGGGCCAGCAGTGAAACCCACCCTTGTGCAGGCTGCTGGATTCTTCGCTCTTTCTGTGGCCGTTGCTGTTTCCTTCCCCAAAACAACAGCAATGGTCCAAAGGCCACCATTTAGTAATGACTGTGCCTTTAGATATGTTTCTCATTGGTAACGTGCTTTTAAAGCACGTGCATTTAGTGCCAAATAATCACATTTATCTGGTTTTAGATCTATATCTATAAAGTGTCCAGTCCTGTCCTTGCTGACAGTGATGTGATTTTTGGCTTTGGCTTCTTAGAGAATTTAGGAGAGGGAAGAAAACAGTGAATTTCTCTGTGCAGCTGGTGTCTTCTGATCAGTGTTTCCACCGCCTTGTGCAGCCCAGGGTTTCATGTAAAGCCATTCCGGGTGCACCAGGGACCTGACCCTACTGGATTCAGTGACAGAAGTCCTAACAACTGAGCTGATTCAGTTTCTCACTCTGGAATGATGCAATTTTTTGTGCAAATTGTCTTTTCTTCCTAATAAAGAGAAGCTGAAACCTGGTAGCTGGTAAGCTGCCAGACTATGGAGGAAGCATTAGAGGTGTGAACACCAAAGTGCTCCAAAAAACAAGGCAAAGAGAAAGAGCCCAGACCGTACTTTAAATTAAAAAATGCACAATTGCACTGGGGATTTTTTAAATGTTTTTATTTTGTTGTACTGTTTATTGGTGTCTGTGACCGTAGTGTGTGTATGAGGGATACAATGATCGTGAACCGCCCCCCACTCTCCAGCTGAATTCCTACATCAGACCTAAGAGGAGTGCTTTACTTGGCACTCTGTTGCAACAGAGAGGTCAAATATGAAACCAAACATATGAATGTAATTAGGAGGGTATGTAAAATATGGGGGCTGGATGTCTTAACAGTGTCCGAAGCAGGCATGTCTTAACATGCCGTCGGTTAGAGGATTTTAAGTATTCCAGTCTGTCAGACAGTGTATCTGGTTACATCTGAAAAGAGTTTCTTAGTCTTTTGCTTATATGATTTTTCTCATATTTCAGGTGTAGAAGTTTAATTCTGAAAGCCTAGCATGCGGAAACATTCACCTCTTTTTGAAGTACATGAAACAGTATATTTTTGTTACCAAGGCTAGTTTTGGAAGAAGATGTGAAAAAGTCCAGATTCTTCCCATACTTGCCCTGTACCCATTCTGAAGCAAAGACGGTTTTATGGATATTTATATATGCTATCTGGAAGCGCACATAGCAGGTTGCGATGTTTTTTTTACCATTTGTAAGCAGAGAAACTGGTATTATCATATTGCATACAGTCGAGTGGGGGTTCTTTCTATTGTTTCACAGCTTTCAAGGGAATGGCTAAAACCTGTGCCAAAAGTATTTACAAAAACCTACCTCTGCCCTTTGCCTACAATTTGCATTTTCTTTTAAACCTTTCCAAGTGAAGCAGTAGGCAAAACCCCCGGCAACTAGAAGCATGTGCAAGGATGCAGAAAGCTTTAGAATACATTTCCACACCCTGCTGACCTATTCATCAAAAAGTCTGCCAAAACACCTAACTCTCAGTATAAAACAAAATCCAGAAGAACGAACCTCACTGGCATTAACCTACTTCATTCCAGGTTGTGTGCCACCACAGGGTCTCCCAGCGGAAGGGGAGCTGAGCCTGTTACATGACTTTTCTTTCATCCCTAAGAGTCTTCCCAGCTCTTTGGTGGAGGGCGATACTGGCAGGAGCGACCCTCCTTCAGCGCCGGTGATGGGTCCAGCTGGGACTCTGAGCCGAGCCGAGCAGACACGATGCGCCTCTGGACAAGGCGGGGGTGACCCCTCAGCTGCACAGCCTTCTGACCTCGCGTGAACCGGCACTGCGCTTCATCACCTCGGGCCAAATGCTGCCCTGGTGCAAATTCAGTGACATAGTGGAGCTGGTCCCCGTGGGAATGGTGCCCACTGTGTTCATCGGTTTCCTAAGGTCGGGGGCTGCGGTGCCCAGCTCCCTGTCTGTTTGAAACACCATCCTGGTTCAAGAGCATCATGCAAGCTCAGATTCCCAAGATCCCAGAGAACATTTGTGGAGCCATAAATTTGACAGCAACAGCTTCAAATGAAACGTAGTACTCCAAACTGAAGTGGACATGGGAGTATCTTCCTCACCTCATACCTGCATCCCATGTGCCAATTTTCCAGATTTTAATACAAACCCCCATTTTGTATTCTGTGGGCACACACATAAATGCGCACACACACACACACACACACACACACACAGAGAGAGCATGTTTGGTACCAGTTAAAAGCTAGGCCTGGCAAGAACAACCAAGAAAAAATCATGCTGGTAGTTAAATGCTTTTCTATCACTACTGAGCCATAAGGACGTCCCTCTGCAGTGAAGAGAAGGAGCCCTGTGCAGAGGTTTCCCCACGTTATCATTATTGGTGGCGGAGGCAGCGTTGCCATCCCGCTCCGCCGGAGATGGAGCCCAGCTCTCAAGCTCCTCAGGCCCTGGTAGGAAATCAGACCCATTTCCAGAGCGGCACCATGTCCCTTGGAAGCCCTGTCAGCCCATGTGTCCCTCCCTCCTTGCCGGCAGCTCGGGGAGGGGTGGCACAGCCGGTGGCGGGTGATGGGACCAGTGTGGGTGAAGCATGAGGGTCTCCTGCAGCAGCTGCAAACCAATGCTGCTGCCGAGGTCCTTCCCCGGCCACCCATGCTGACCTGCTGCTCCCTTTTGCCCCAGGAGCACCCCCGGAGCAGCGGGATGGGGTTACTGGGGCATGTTTAGCTGCGCTGCAGCTGTCGGCGCTGCCGCGTTTGCTCCAGCAACCGCACCGGTGTGACGCAGAAGGGCAGTGCGCCGGGCAGAGCCGAGCAGCCGGGATGGGGGAGAGCGGGACGACTTCTTCTGGTGGCAGCACCAGTTCAATGTGCCCACCAAGGCAGTGCCGCAGGTGTACTGCACGCTCTCCTCTGGTAGCTCGCCCATGCCCACATCCAAGGCCATCTGGATCAAAGACAGGATGAGATGGTGCCCAGGAGACCAGGGCCAAGCTCCAATCTTCAGCCTGGTGCTCTGGGGCAGTGATTTGGCCTGCTATTATGTAAGATTTAACACAAGCTGTATAACAAAACTATTTTAAGTAAGAATGTTAATTGAAGGCTGAGTCAGGCTGCAGCTAGCGCAGCGATGTTTTTGAGAGGCTCGCACCCTTTTTCATTTGGTCTGTATTTTTTCCACTTAATTACTATGTGTGTGGAACGGCTGTTAGCAATAATACGAACTGGCAGAGGGAAAATGGATGATGAAGGTGATCGTCCTCTTGGCATCCCAGATCTGCGATATCCAGAAGTTATTCAGCTCTGAGGCTGCTCAGGGCATATGGGAAGTGAAGCAGAGGACTCACCTGACTCTTGGGCCACATCCCCACCGCGGCCAAGGAGACAACTGGAGGGGCCCTGGTCAGCACTAGGTAACTAGTCCTTGCTGAAGTCTATGCTGATGTGGTTTTTCCCTGTTGTTGCTCTCCCTGGGGGGCGGTTAAAGGAGGTGTGGACACGTCTGCCCATGCCTCAGCAAGCTGCCATGGGGTGCCGTGGGGTCTGACACAAAACGACAGCGGTGTCCTCCACGCTGGCTGCCGTTGGCATAGCCTCTAAAGGACTCTCCGAGCAGGCCGTGGAGCAAAAAGACAGCTGCTTCGTGCTCCTGATCATGACGGACTGCATGTCGAAACTGTGGTGAGACGGGTTAGGGAGAGGGTTGTTGAGGAACACCCGTCTGGCACCTTCCAAGCGCGCGTGCGAGACCCCTGAATCAGCAGCAAGTGGCGGCTGTGCAAGCAGCTTCTGCAGCCACCCCAGCGAGCTCACCGGCACGGCCATTCCTCGGGCATGACGCAAGGACCTCGGCAGGTCCCATTACAAAGATGACTGGTCCTCAGTCCCTCATCCAGTCCCATTTGGGAGACTAAGTGGTACGCAAGTCCTTTTTGGCAAGTTCCTTTAATGATTGAGATTCAAAGGAGGAGACAGAGTTTAATTGCCAGTTCCAGCACAGGTCTACCGGTTATTAATGATGCTGCTGTTCTTTTTATCAAATATGAACTCAACTGTACTTCCTAGCAGGCACCTCTTTCTGGAGCTCAGCATGAGCAGGAGGGATGTAGGTGCCTGCGAAAGGGATGCGTGTGATTTTTTGCCTGAAAGTACAAGTGGACAGGATGAGGTAATGCAATACAGCTCTGCTGAGTAAGTTTACAAATGCATCATTAATGCCTAAA
Organism: Pandion haliaetus; assembly: GCA_013401275.1. Taxonomy (NCBI): domain Eukaryota; kingdom Metazoa; phylum Chordata; class Aves; order Accipitriformes; family Pandionidae; genus Pandion; species Pandion haliaetus. Next base: position 5,275 of record VYZV01002388.1, on the reverse strand, counting down.
CTTGTAAGCATTGCTACACAGTAGTATACTACGCATATGACAGAAAGTACAAGAAGATAAAAATACCCTCTTTTACTAGTTTTTACTTAGCGTATTAGACAGCAGTGAGCAAAAAGGTAACGTTAGGGGCTGAAGTACCGAGAAGAGCATTTCCCCCCTGCCCAGATTGCTCCCTGCAGAGGAAGGGCACTGCCTGGGCATTGGGAGGAGAGAAAGGGAGAGGAATGAGAGGCAGTGCCGGGGGGGGGGGGGGCGGGCAGAAATAAATTTCATTTGCATTTTGTGCTTTTTCAGATTTGGGCACACTTCTGTTAACTCTTGTTATGTTGCAAAAGTAAAATAATACAGCTGCAATGACTAGCAGAAATGTGGGCACCCCAACTGTATGTCAATGTGCCTGGAACAAACGGAGGCTGCAGCCTCACACACTGGCTCGCAGCCCTTGTATGCCAATGCCCGAAATTCCTCCTGAAGGAAGAGTGGTCTGTTCAAGACACCCTCCTGTAGCCGTGCACGTCGCTCCACATGTTGTGGTGTTTCCCCTAAAGAGTGGCCCCCCTGAGGTGGGGGGATAGGGGAGCATGGGCAGGAAGGGCACCAGCGCAGTGCATCTTGCTACCCAGCGAGGCGAGCGCCAGTGTTTGGTAACTATAAAACCCTAGCAATCGCTAAGGAATTGGAGAGGAAATCCACCTCCCCTTTCTTCTCTGCCTTCAAATCTCTTTGAACCAGCCGGTCTGAGCGGAGGCCAAACCCATCAGCACCTGCCCCCCAGAGCCCCCAGCCCCTCCGGGTGCCTGCACCCTGCGGGGAGGACGAGGCAACCGTCAGGCGAGCAGAAAAGTGGGACTGCAAAACCACCGGCGCTGGCAGGAAACCTTGGGGGCAGCAGCAGCAAAGATTACCTTCAGCTGGGCTGCCTCCCCTGCCAGCGGTGACCCTGTCCTGCCCCAAACCATGGGGCTGGCGGCCGCCGAGGCACGGGGGCCTTTAGGGACGGCTGGCTCTTCTGGCAGGCCCGGGAGGTGACTTGCCAGCTGGAGCTGTCAGCGAGCACCAGTTTGCTGCTTCAGGGGGACTTTTTGGTAATGCAGGAACTCCCACGCTGGAAACAGCTTTAATAGCTCTGGCCCAGGCTTCGAGAAGGTCTAAGCCTCGGTTTTGACTTTTATTTCGTGTGAGGACCTCGCTGCCAACTCCCTCAAACAGGGAAAAAGCGTTTCCCAGCCCAAACTCCCCAGCCCAACCGAGAAACCCCTTGGCGCACCCTCCCTGGGGCTCCTCTTCTTGCTTTCCTCAGGCACACCAGCCCTTCAACGCATGCAGAAAGAGAAACTCTGCCCCTTCTTTGCAGCTAGTCCGTGCTGTGCACGCTGCATCGATGTGGGCTCGGGAGGATGAAGCGCAGACAAGGAATACGACTCTCTGGGGGCTTAAATAGAAGGAGTTTTAAAGCCCTCCGTAATTTTTTCAACAGACGATCTGCTTCTGCTCTTATTTTGTAATGTTTCCTGTGAAGTGCTCGCCCCTGTCCAATTTTCAGAGGGTACTTGGAAAGCCTGTAGACTCCCGCGCAGAAGGCAGGGAGCAGAGCCGGCGCGGTGTCGCGGAGGGGTCACGGCTTCCCAGGCTTCCTGTTTATTTTGGGAAGGGGTCACCCGGCCGGCCGGCCGCTCTGCCTGCGCCCCGGGAAGCCCCCGGCCACCGCATTCCTGCCCCCCTCGCCTGCAGACAATTGCCGACTGTGGCTCGCAATGCAGAGCACCAAGGCGGGGTGTAAATGGGATAACCCGACATGCCTATTTACCCAGCCTGGGGATAAGGGGTGGAAGATTTTCCACATCAATTGCCCTTTCTTCTGGCCTCTGAAGTTTTTCTCTTTGGAGGGTAGTAACCTCTGAATTTCTCAAGTATTTCCACGATCTTTTCCTCGCTGCTTTTTTTCTACTGCTACTTGAAAACAGGGCATAAAGTCAACCGCTCAGTTAAAAACAGAGTTGTTTCCTTTTTGAAGGAAAGCGTGCAATTTTTGCTCCAAACCGCCTAGGGTAGAGCCCACCAATGGAGCAGAAGCTCTAGCACCCAGGCTCTTGCTCGCACAGCGACTCCCTGGTAGCTAGCCCTGCCCAAACTTTGTAGAGCAAAAAATCACAGCAGAATAGCAGCATACACAGCATCTCCGTATTTCGGGAGATACCCATGAACTAATGCCACACCAGTGTCCTGCTGCTGCTTCCTTTTCTGGGCAGGCTCTGCTTGGGTGCCTCACAGCTCTTCAGAAGTTACCACCACAACTCAGCTGTCTTCAAGGAGTTAATAAAAGGCCCCCGTGTATGGGAAAAGGCAGACAGTGAGTGGCTGCTCGAGTCCCTCTCAATCCTCTGGCACGTCCTGCCTTGCAGGGAGCTAATGCGGTGACCTCCCTCCGGCCTCGGTGGAGTATTTTTTCTGCCAGTGCTTCTGTCAGCTCCTGCCATCAGCAGTCAACCCCAGCTTGCAGGGCAGGGCAGCCGTCAGCACGCCGCTGATGAGCGGCTCTCAGGGAAGCGTGCTCTCGTCCTGCGAGCGCGTAAGCGCACATGGCTTTACATTCATAGTGATGCTCGTGTGAATAAAGTTATAAGTGGTTGTAAACACCTGCAGGATCAGTGGCTTAACCGTGAGCCTGTCCAAAGCCTATTTATGTCAACAGGCTGCGCCCGATGATAACTCTGGTTTGCATCAGTATCCTTTTTTTTTTCCTATGGCACTAAATAAAACACTGTTGGATGGGGATTTGTCTTTCTCTCTAAGATTTTTCTCTTTTCAGTATGCCATGAGGCTTGCTTTGGGACCAGCATCAACGTGAAAGCAGGACATCACCTGAACTGCTGTTTGAAATGTACATCTCAAAATCCATGCATAAAAGGGTGGTGGTGTGGTTTCATCTTCAAAATGATGGACCGTTTTAAATGAAAATCAAAAGTTTCAGTGTTTCTAAAATGGCAACCAGTAGCTCACTCTTGCAGGCAAACATGAGCAGCTGTCTCAAGCAAGATCTGGCAGTTGCATTAGGGGCTTTTGAACTGTTGGCAAAAATCACGTTATCCTCACCTAGGCAAGAAGTCCACTGAAACCCGCTTTCATTCAGCTTTCTGGAAAATCCTCTGGAGCAACCTGCCATCTCCAGTAGGAATGAAAACAGCGGAGATGCTGTAAAATCAGGAGACGCCTCGGAGTGGAGGCAAAGCTCCTCTGTTCCCACCTGAACTCTCCTCTCAGCACAAGCTCTACAAACATCATAACAAATACGTAATGACCAAACTCCTGGCCGTGCGCTGGCGGAGGCTATAATCTGCTGTCAGGTTCCTGCAGGCTGAGCTGGCAGGTCTTGCTTTCAGCCACGACGGCACTGCTTTGGTGGGCTCCTTGGCCCCAAATCACCTGCATCTGACCAAATCCAAAAAAACTTCAAGGACTATTCCCGGCCTCTCCCCTCTCAGTTCTGGGAAAGTAGCCTCCATAATTCATTACAGATCGATGCAGGAGAGCTGGTAGCACCCTCCAGCATAATCACCCTTCCCATCTTGGCTCTGGCCATTTTGCTACCACCCTGCAGGACTTCTGCCCCAATAGGATAGAAATAAGACCCATGGAAGAAGCGGTACAGATCTGCAGCAGGGAAAGGACGTGGGGCAGCCCTCGATTGGGAGGGAAAGGGGAATGCCGAGGGCGCAGGGGAGCGGGTGAGGTGAGGAGCACTGGTTTGGACACAGGAGGAAAGGTGGGTCCCACGGAGGATGGGTACACGGGCAAAGTGCAGGCTGGGGCCACAGTTCTCGGGCAAGGGGCCGCATGCGATCGCTGCTACCCGCACGGAGGAAAGGTGGGAAGGGAAACAGGTCGCTGCAGAAAGGGAGGACCAGAGAAACACAGCAAGACCTCAGAAAAATGCCAAAAAGCATGGGCTGGGAAGGGGCTCGCCATGGCGTTGATGTGGGGGTGGCAAACAGTGTTCATCTTTGAAGAGCTGCCCTGCTCTGACCTCTCCTCTCCCTTCCTTCCCTCAACCATGGCATTGGGCACAACCAGGACAAGGCGAAGGCCTCCCACACCGTGCTGGGGTCCCATCCGTGCCGCCATGGTGCTCCTCGGCCAGGCATTGCCCTGGCCCTGAGTAGCCCCCATGCCCCATCAGGTGTCCTCCAGCACTCGCTGCTCCTATCTATAGCGTTGACGTGTCATAGCAAGGGGCGTTTCGCAGAGATCGGGCGCAAAAGGAAGGTTTCTGTTTCAAAAAAAAAAAAAAGGAACAAGAAACAAACGCATTATCTGTTCAATTCCTGTGCAGTTACTGCTGTAACAGTCAGCAGCTTTGAGGACTTTTTTTTTTGTGATTTGATACATAAACCACATTTCCTATGTAGCACTGCCACTACTTTTATCAGCTTTTTGACGTTGAGCTTGGTAATGTGGGGTTTTTTTGCCTTTTCCACCAGAATGAATTAAAAGGCAGCAAATGCAGCAAGAACTGAATACCACTCGACTTTTCCAAGCAGCTAGTTTTCATTAGAAATAAAGGAAAATAAATACAGATCACATTTTCTGTCCTGCAGTCAAAAGCTTGCCACAGCTGAAAGCTTTGCTTTCTTCTTCCCCTGCAGCCCCACTCAGCTAGCACTCCAGCCCTGTTCATGATCTGAAATGTGCAAACACACAGTTTCTTGGCTTTCCACCAATATATATAAATATATGTAATTTTTTCCTTCGGAGAACCTGGAGGCTAAAGCAAGAGGGCAAAGGAGTACGTGACTAAAACATCCAAACTTCCTCTTTCATAAGCCATCACATGATGAAGTGCAATTACAATTCCTGCCTTGTCCCTGCCAATTGCAGGCGCATTGCCTCACCCGAGAAACCCGGCTTCTTCTCC
>VYZV01002387.1:0-32618 GCA_013401275.1 Pandion haliaetus | reverse complement strand
GGGCGTCGGGGTGGGGGCCCGGGCCCCTGCGGTGTCGTTTGCGCAGGCGCAGTGGGCGCCGCGGTGGCGACGGGGGGTGTGAGGGAATGGGTGCCAATGCGCCGGGGCGGCCGCAGCGCCCGCCCTTGGGGACTGCCAGTGGGGCGGGAGGTCTGTCCCCACCGCCTCAGCGCTGCCCCCGTCCCGTCCGGCCTGGCGGCGTTGTCCCGGCGGCTCAGCCAGCTCGGGCCTGGGTTGGTTGGTAAGCCCCATTCTCTGCCATTAGGCTCCTCGCCTGCCAAAAACGAGGGGGAAAGCGGAACCGCGTGCTGACAGGCCAGTGGTGACGAAGTGGCTTACGTGGTGGCCCGCAGTGTGTCAGTGACACCTCATGACTGGCAGTCACATCTGAATGCAAAGTGAAAAATCTCCCCAAGTCATACGCTTCCTGCTAATGGCGGCGTTACAGCAGTATGCGCGCGCAGCAGCGTTTTGTTTGTGGGCCGCTTCTCGCAAATATGTTTGGAAATCCCTCTAAAGATAGGTTTGGTGCCGTCGTGGAACCGATCTCCGCTCTTAACACCACCTTTGGAAACTTCCCTAAGGATATAGAGATACATTTTGGGGTTACTGGGGATTTCCTGCTGATCAGCTTTGCTTTCAGTGCACAGACAGCAGTCGGTCTCCTTAACGCAGGTGCAGCACTGTGCAAGAGTACGTTGCTTGAGCATAAAAGGAGGACGAGCGCTTGTCTGTGTCTCAGAGACCAAAAAGGCTTTTTGGATGTGTCCTGGTCCTGTGCAGCATCCACTTCTCTCTCCAGAGCAATGAGTTCACTCAGTGAACTGCCTTTTTCAGTCCAGTGAGGTTTGCTTTCCCAAGTTCAGTAGTAACCCTGCAGATGCCAGCTAGCGGTTTTAAAAGTTGTGTGCTGCACCATGTTTCACGACTCATTCTATAGAATAACCATGTATTTGTGATTGTTTTTTTCCATTGTCAGGGGTATTTCTGTCCTTACTACACTGGGTGATGGATGTGTACCTCATCTAACCTTATGTCATGGCTTCATCGCCTCAGGATGTTTCCATGTCTGAGCCTGTGTCTACATTGGCAAGTAAGAGAAGTTCTGAGCGAAAGAAGGGGAGCTGAGGATCTGACATCCACACTGCTGACGTGCCAGTCCAGACCAGCTTTAGCCTAGTCCTATGGATGCAGTGACTGCTAGGGTTGGAACGCATTGGGTATGTTCTGGGGATCTATCTGTCGGCTTGGTTACCTTCAGAAGGAATCCATTATGCACACTGCAAGACCCTGCATGACAAGTGGGAGCAATCAGAAGGTTTCCTTCAAAAGTGCACTGCTGATCTGAACTAGAATATTAATGTAGAGATACCTCGTGTGCCTAGTGCACTCCATCCATATTACTAGGCTAGGGCTGACCCGAAGTACATCCTACCTGAAATGCATATAGTGTGTGTGTCAGGATCTCAACATTAAGTAGCTTTGCTATGCATATCCACTACTATCAGCATGTTCTACTTACTAATATAGACACAGTCTCAGTTTATTTGACTGTAAATTTACGTAGTGATGTGTATACATCACTGTATCAGAATGACTGGAGAACAGCATGGTGAACCTTGGTATTAGCCAACCAATAAATGACCATAAAAGATATTAGAAGAAAAGTTTCGAATGGCAGCATGACAGGGTTTCTCCCAGAGATTTCTGGTTTCCTGTACAGATTTCTGTTTACAGTTTGCAGATCTGACAGAGACCACACAAGTATTTTAGTACTTGGAAGCTACACAGTGTCAACGGTCCGCAAATATTCTTCTGTTAATGTTTGAAGTATTTAAAAAGTGGTTATTTTGATTTTTATAATAAACTTTTTAGGCCTTTTTTATAATCTTCCAAACATTGATTTCTATAGCTATTACATTTATGGGGTCAGTTGTTGGAAATTGCAGTCAAGTTGCTGAACAGTGTAAACATTTTTATATATGGATCAAATTACCTGGAGATATTTTGTTCTGCCTGTAATTTTTTTTTGTCTCTTTATTAACTGCCTTCCTTGATAAGTCCTCTTTCTGGACACACTAAATTGAAGCACAGTTTGTCCTAAACAAATGGAAATTTTCAGCAGCTGTAGTTTTTGGAAAAGCTGATAGGAGGAAATGTTATTTATAACTCCCTATAACAGGTCCTCTCTAATGCATGGTAATCTGCTGTGACTTTACAGGGAACACAGCAACATGTGGTCTCCTGCTCTCCTACAGTAACCTGCAGAATACTTTCCACATGAAGGATTCTTTAATCACTGGGTTGCCTGTAAATTTCCTGGAGGATGATAAAAGCATTTCTTTATGTTATTGCTAACTTCGTAAATTTAACATGATGTTTTACCGTTCCTCTTTCTTAGGAACATGGAGCAAATAAAGCTAGATTTTCTCACAGTCTTCTGTGGGATAGTAATCTGCTGTACAGCAGGGAAGTAGTAAAGAAGCAGGCATTCTTATAAAGCATTAAATTCCAAAACTTGGAAAAACTCAATTCATGGGATAGAAGAATATGAGTAAATTTCCATTTTTCCACAGAAGGTGGCAGCATTTTGAAGCACTGATGTCAGTGTGAACTTGCTAGCAAATGTCACTTTGTTGAAAGAACACAAACTTCACAGAAATTTACTCTCCTCAGAAGTTGTGGTATGAACAGGAGTGCTTGGGCACGGATTTGCTGTACAACTAGGGGACCTGGGGAGGGAGGAGGAACATTTGCATAGGTGGAGTGTGTGGATAGGACAGATTTAACCCCAAGAGGATTTTATGTTAATTTAGCGGTGTTTACCACTACTACAATACTGCTGGAGTGCCTCTGGACTTCAGCTAAGTGAAAAATGACTTGCTTGTAGGTTATGCCTTTTTTCACAGGAGCAGTAACGCAGCTGATACATGGATCATCAGAGTGTCCTGTTAGGCTACAGCTTCAGGAGATGCAGTGACCCTGTGTAAGAGATGTCACCAAAAAGGGGAAGCCTCTCCCACTATTTTGTCCACTTTCTTTCCCTACTCTCAGCAGTGTGCTCCAACTCCTTAGCTCATGCCACCCTCCGTCTGGCACCTGAGGGACCCCTCTAGGCAAGCAAATTTAACTTACTGAGCTGGCAAAAAATTAACCCAGTGGAAAAACTGGATCATATTCGGCCAGGGCAAGAAAGGCGGAGGACTATAGGACCGGAACCAGGGAGGTTAAGAAAAGGCAGGGGAGGAGGAAGAGCAAGTCTTTCCCTTTTGGCATGACGAAGCTGTTAACATTGGCAGCTGCTTGTGAAACTGCAGCCTTAGGGCGGTCTATGTAGGTGCAGGATCGAGCTCTTGATCCCAAGCTCAATCACAGCAGTCCTGCTAGAACACGGATCTTGCAGCCTCATTTGACATGCTCACACACTCCCAGCCTGTCCTACTGCCTATCAGACACCTCGTCTGAGCAAGGAGGCGGTGACTGGCAATCAAGAGGCAGTAGCTGTTTAAACCTCTCAGCTGTAATTAACCCTGCAGGCAGTTGTAGTACATCAGAAGAATGCCTCAGACAGGTTAGCTAAGGCCACATGTGAAGCTGATTTAAACTAGTGGTTTTCTAATCACTAAATATGTAGAATCTTTAAGGAACTGCAGGAGCAGCTGAGACAGTATAGGGCCTTGATTTCCATCCATTCCACAGATTCAAAAAGTTCCTCTATTCTCATCTGGGAAGAAGAGGCTGATTTTTGCATCTCCAGTAGAAAGAAAGAGACAGGAAAATGGGATCCCTCAGAGGAAGAGATGTTTGCCAATGAGAACTGCTGGCTGTTGTGGGTGCTAGTGCATTTGGCAGGTATTTTCCTTTTCTTCTGTTAGAATGAAAATTTAAAAAAAAAAATATGGCCAGGATATTCTACAGCAGATTGGCTGCAGGAGTTATTTTACTGGCTGGTAAGAAGTGCTACTAGCCTATTGTGGGGAGTGGATCCAGCATGTGTGATTCTCTTAGGCTTTTTTATACCTTCCTCTTCTTCATTGCCTTGAGCATTCTAAGGCTCTTTTTGACCAGCTGGCATCCTGGGATGAGAGCCACAGCATGTGGCTCAGGCTGAAGGGTGCCTGTGCACGATGGCAACTTGGTGACTCGGGGAATGAATGTTTCTTCTTTTTTTTTCGCAGGGTGATGGTGCATTAAGCCAAAGAGGCCTGGGGAGAGCACGGTGTGCTTGCTCATGAGCACCATGTGCAGGGCTAAATTCCTCTTCCTGGCAGGTCTGAGTCATTGGCATGAGCCAGGTAGCTGCAGGAGTTGTAGGTGAAAGAGGCAGTTCCCCTGTGAAATTCCTGTGTAGATGGCATGTGGGATAACAGGGGTTAGAGGGTGCCCTGACTGCCTGGATGTAAAGAGCTTTACAGGGGATCTAGCTCAGAAAGGAGGGGGCCGATGTTAAAAATGGGGGTGAGGGGAAGGAATTGGAGTAATTTTTTTTTTTCTTTGGTGTTTTTCTTTTTGCAGGGAAGCAGGAAAAAAAATGGGCTGGGACTTGTCCGGTTTGCTCGCAAGCTGAATGTGAGATTTTTTGAGGGGATGAGGGGAGCAAGGATAGAAAGGACCGTAGATAGCTACATCTGGAGGGAAGGGTGGCGGTTGGTTTGCAGAGATCTGGGGCCAGGCCAGACGGTGGATATGTGAGTGGTGCATACAGGCCCAGACAATTACAGAAAAAGGGAAGGGGGCTGTTCATTTGGGAACTGCTAAGCAAGCTGCTCCATTCTGTTGACTCGAAGGGCTGAAACAGCTGACTGCTAGGTCTCAGTTGGAAATGGCAACTAGTAGCAGGGAGAAGGTAAGGAGAAGCTTCCTAAATGACATCTGGGGAGGAATTCTTGAAAATGGAGCCCTTTTCCAATCTCTGTAATGGTCAGTCTAGGCCTTGGAGCGATCGCGCTCTGCTAGAATGAGTATGTTGATGCCTGAAGCGTGATACTCGATGCCATATTGACAGGACCATGTTGACCTGCCTAGAGCGACCAGTGCTTTATTGACATTTTCTTGACACCAGCTCCTGTAGAGTTGTAGACTGTCCTCCATAGCCCATTCTGCTAAGTCTGGTAAACCGTGCTGTTACATGTCTTGGTTTCTAAAAAGAGCATTAATCCTTCTTCTGTTCAGCGTGAAATATATACCATGGGTTTAGTTTCTCTGCATTCATAGAACCATATTTTTCTATTTGAAATTTTCAGTTTTTCTGTTTGCCAATGTTATGGGTTTGTGTGGCGCGGTTTTCCCTTGGTGGCAGGGGAGGGGGGCTACAGAGGCGGCCCCTTTAAGAAGTTGCTGGAACTATTCGCCGCCCCAAAATGTCGGACCCGCGCGCCAAAATGTCGGACCCGCCTCTAGGCGGGGAGTGACGGTGGCAGCGCCTCTGGGAAACATATTTAAGAAGGGGAACCGGTAGTGTGGGGGGGAACTTGAGATGAACATCGCTGCCGACACTGGAATCATGGAAGTGGAGGGGGAGGAGGAGGAGCCTGAGGAGGCTGATGGCCCTGCAGCCCAGGGGGGTGAACGGTGGAGCGGAAGCTCCCGAAGATGGCCGTAACCCCATGGTAAAAACCGCGCTGAAGCAGCATGAGACGGGAGAGCAGCCCGCGAAGAAAAAGACCCGCGCCAGGGAAGTTTGTGAGGAACTGAAGCCCGCGGAAAAGGAACCACGTTGGAGCAGGGAACGAGAGAGGAGTCTTCCCCCTGAGGAAAGAAGCGGCAACGACGATGCGTGGCGAGCTGTCTCAACCCCCATCCCCGATTCCCCTGCGCCGCCGGGGGGAGGAGGTAGACAGCATCGGTAGTGAACTGAGCCGGGAAGGCGGGAGGGGTGGGGGGAGGTTGTTCTGATGTTTGGTTTCCCTTCCTAATACCCTTGTGTTTTGTTTCTGTTTTGATTTGTAGTAAATTAAATTGATTTTGTTTCTTCCCCAAGTTGAGCCTGTCTTTTGCCCGTGACCATCAGTGGGGAGTGATCCCTCCCAGTCCTTGTCTCGACCCACAAGCCTGCCTTTTGTTTGTTTTTTTTTTTCTCCTCATCCCAACATAGCCAGGCGAGGGGGTGGGGGGTGAGTGAGCGGCTTCGTGGTGCTTTGTTACCGACTGAGCTGACCTGAAACCACGACAGCCAAGAGTTGACACAATAAATTACACCTTAAAGTCTTGGTCTTTATGATCTGGTACTAAGACAGCTAAGGTCACAGATGGCTCTTGGGTGACCGAAGGCCTCAGAGATAAAAAGAACAGTACCTTGCATTGACTCCCAATAGCAAATTGAGGAGGGGTGAATGTTCTGGAGCACGTATGTAATATGTCCTGTTTTGAGCAGGGGGATTGGACTAGACAATCTCTAGAGGTCCCCTCCAACTTCAACTGCTGTGTGATTCTGAACTAGGAAGAAAGTTTCCTTTAAGAGGTGTCTGCAACCTTAGTGACTTGGAATTTCATTGTCATTATATTCCATCTTTCCAGTAATGAGTACATCGACAACTAATGATTTTCTCCTGCCTCCAACATTTCATATCCTTGTTGCTGTCTGGATACTCAGATCACGTGAAAAGCCAGATAAAGACCCTATGAATTCACACTGTTTTGAATAGAGGGCACATTCTGGATTTTGGCTCACTGGTGAAACTCTGTGTGCAAGGTACAATGATACTGCACAGCAAAAATGTTTATGGCACTTCTTGCTGGCTTGTGTGTCCCCTGGAAGAACCGAGGGAAGTGTCTGCATTACATGTTTCAGAAAATCTGATTGGGAAAGCTTGAAGATCTCCATAGTAAAATTTGATTGTTGCCACTTTGGACACTGTGCTTTGAACAATGCATTTTCCGTAATGGGGTGTAAGGAAAAACACTACATTTGGGGAAAAAACCCCAACTTTATAGACATTCGCTAGATGTAGCTTTAAAGAGGAATGTTTCATGGGGATTTGTATATGGGATTAGGCCTAAATGAAATAAGACAGCGCAAAGAGACAAATTCTGCCATCATGTTACTTTTATTTAGTCAGGTGTGCTTTTAACATAAATGGTTTTATTTTTATTAATATTTGATGCTGAGTTTTGAACAGCAATTTTACAAATATAATGCACAATACACTGTTTATTGCTCATTGTTTTTGTATGAACATAAAAACTGAAAATGAATGTAAGAATAAATAAGGCACCCTACTAATACACTGATTTCATGTATTGTTGTAACATGCACAAAATTTCATTTTGCTTTTACAATTCACTCTTCTCATTTTCCGTATTAGAGAAAAAATAAGTTACTTGGGCAAGGGCCAATGCTTGTCTGAAAAGTCAAAACTTGAAAGCACTTTCTAATTTTTTTAATTTAACCTTCCACCTTACAAAACTAGCTTTCATATAGCATGTCCCAATTTCTTTTTCTGAAGACAAAAAGTATTTTTGTTCTTCCTTTGCTGTTACTAGGAAACATGCCTTGCAAGAGGACTGTTCACGTACTGCTTGAGACAAAAGACCTGACTTGCTTTTTTATCCACGTTTTCTTCTTGTACTGACCCCGTTCAAAAGATAAAAATAAAAATGCGAAGGCATCTTTACTGACTTATCTTGTGCAGCCGGGCCCAAATCGGTGATCAGCACAAGGTGGGAGCTCCACAGAAACTGCTTAAAAGCCTTTTTGTAATTTCAACATGCCCCAAATTAGGACTTCCCAACAGTTTCACAATACCTTCTGTCCAACTGTCTTTTTTACTGAAAGGTCAGTAATGTTGGCTCCCGCGCTGTTTCAGGGCTGAGGAGAACAGTGACGCCTCGGTCAGCCTCACAAACTCGTAAGCTGCTAGGGCAGAAATCACTTTGCAAAGGCTTCAATGATTTGACAACCTATTGCTGAAGTGCTGACAAACGATCAAATAAATGAACCAGAGAGATGGGGCTCTGACCCCACCCCAGCTGCCAGCTTTCTTTAAACGGTTTGTTACATTCTTTTTAGAAATTATCTGAAACAATAGCAGAGACAAAAGGTTTGGATTTTTTTTTTTTTTAATTTAAAGCAGATTATATAATAATTTCCTGATGTTCTAATGTTTATTTTTTAAAACTGAAATGTTCTTGCAGGGTAATATAAATGTAACAGATAGAATCATCGAGTTTACCAGTTATATGAAGTATGTATTATATATATGACAACACCCAGCTTTACAAGAACTTTGAAATGCAAAATGTCTTTTAATTACATAAGTTATTACAGTACTGTTTTAAAGGAATCTTTTGGTTATATGTAAGCACTATAAATTAGCTGTTTAAAAAACAATCACGTAAGACAAGTATGGCATTGACATAGTTTAAAAAACAGTAGCTAGCCCTAAATCTGAATACTCTCAGGGTAGAACAGCAAAAGCGGTTATCAATCTAATGCTATGGAATAACATGCTGAAATTTTGACTTATTTGAAGAACCAGTGCTTCTTTCTGTTCCCTCCTTTTGTTTTCATATTTTAAAACTTCCACCATCAGTGCCCTAAGGAGTGGGCCAGCTTCTGCTTACTATGTGTGACAGGGTAATATATGCTATTTTGAGTGTTGCCAATCTAATATTAAAAGCCATCTAAATTAAGTCTCCTAAATATTTACTGGTTTAAATTAAAATCCTGAGGAATTATAATCTGTTTACAGAATTATAATCTATTTACTTGATGGTTTTGGTTAAGTGCAGTTTGATATATGCAGATTTAAGATCATTCTTAGTAAGGCATATTAAAAATAAATATAAAAGTGACAACATAATATTTAGTTTCTTGCTACAAAATTTTAGGCAAAAAATATTTTTGCATGTAGTAATGGACTTTATCCATTTGCTGGCTTACAGGAGTTAAAATTTGTGCATTAAGCTTAACTGCCCTTGTCAGAATGTGCCACTGTGCTATAATAGTGGTCCAAAGCTACATGCTAAAGACTTTATTTCCATGCTCAAACATAGCTTGCACAAACTGCTTGAAGACTCTGTCCATGTAAGTGCACTGCCGTGGCCAAATTCCTTCCAGAAAACCAATATGGCCTCCGCACGAAGTCAGAACCAAAGCAACGTTTGCGTTTTGTTTGGCGGTTTCTACGGGTATAGCTAAAAAGGGGGAGGAGAAAGTTTTAAGTCCTTTTCCTTCTATGAAATGCCAGCCACCGAATAATTTCTCTTAAACGTTTCTCATACCATATATGAAGAAATATGCACAACAATAACATGCTTAAATATACCGCCTGCAGGACATAGAACCATAGCTGTAGTAAAAGCCATTTCCCTCTTCATCATTAACTCGCCTTATCTGGGTGATTTTTCTGGCTGCTGTGAAAGTTTCAGAAATCACTGGGCTTCATCTTTCTTTCAGTCCCACTGATGGAAAAGCACCCATGTTAATGCATATTTACGATTCGGTATAAATAGTGTAAGTGAAAGGACAATCAAGCCTGTAGTTTTTCACCTGTGCTGCAATGTTCAGGTTTGGAAGAACTGAGGAACTAGGACCTTAGTTATGAATCCCATTCTTCTTGTAGGAGAGTCCAAACACAAAACCTTTAATGTCGCAATAAGATTTTGTCTGTAAGAGATCCTATCAGCTAATATTAAAGATTATGCTGGGTTATTATCATTGTATCTGATTTGCCATACACTTACACCTGCATGTTTAGACCACACCGTGCAAACACACTGGGAGACAGTTCACACCATGCAAACACACTGGGAGACGGTTCTTGCCCTGAGGAGCTCAATCTAAATACGCAAGGTAAATGGAAAAAGAGGAAGGGCAAACAACCACGCAAAGACACAGAAAGTTGCTCCATGTCACCCAGTAGGTTAGTGGTTCTCTACTAAATAGTGACTGCTAGAAAATTATTTAATTTGGAATTTAGATTATTAGAGCAGATACTACAAGGATTTTTCTTTTGCTGGGTTAGTTTTCAGCCGGATCAGATCCCTGATCTGGTTGCCCCCGTTACTGCCAATATATGAATGGTGGCGGTGGCAGGCACAGTCAGATGAGGACCGTGGTGGGGTGGCTCTTTCGCTGACAGCCTACAGTTAGCTTACAGTCGTCAGTGAACTACACCCGAGACATGCGCTGATCCTGAAATGTGCAGAAAGGGAGACTTCAGTGCATCTTATTTTGAATATGCACAGATGTGTGGCTTTTTCAATGCTATCACTTGGGCAGTTCCCTTTGTGAAAGAAAATAAAGGTCAGTTAGCACAGTCTGACCTGTGTAGGACTTCACAAATGGCATTTCATTGTGATGGGATGACACTATTACCATATGAACTGCTTGACACAACAGTGGATCTTTATGGTGCTGTGGTGGTTGTGCTCTCAATAAAAAACTTGAGTTATTTAAGCAACTTCCTCTGGAGTTTAAAATATGATAAATATACTCCTGAACAAGCAGAAATCCCAATACATTTCAGTGAAGAATGCCTTTTAAATTTCCAGTTTTCAAATAAGAAACTTCATGGAAAGGAAAAAAGTAAGAATCATACAAGATTTTTTGATCATTCAGGATTGACAGAAAAAACAACAGCAAAAGGTGACATGCTTTGTCCAGACAGAAGGGAGTAGTAGGAATTTCACTGTATTGTCTAAAAAAGGTTATAATGCCTTGGCATTACAACACAAAGCAGCAAGTCATTCGCAGGATTTCTATTGCTGCCTCATCTACATTAAAGTATTTTTTAAGAGAGATTTTTAATCAGGTTCACTTTTTGGGGGGTTCAGTTGCCCACGTCCTTTCTGACGGAACTTCCTTCAAGACATTTAAAGCAAGACTGAGGCAAGACTAAAAAGAAAAGCCAATGAAATAAAAGCCTATGTAGGGCCTGCCAGCCTTGACTGGGAAATAGCACAGGCTGAAAACAAGAGATGCAGAAAACTATGTTATTTCTTGCAATCCAACAGGTGCATCATTTTCAGACTCCAGGCTTGGCAAGCGCTTGTCTGGAGTTTTGCATGAGTTAATCTGCCCAGCAATCTCTGATAGGGCTCCCTCGAATTCTGTGGGTGAACACTTTGCCCTGTACAAAGACAGTGGCTACGATTCATGTCAGCTTCTGCCGGCTGCATGGGAATTTGCCCACTTATCTCTACCAAGCCATCCACTCCTCTTCCTCTAGTAGCGCATGGGCCATGTTAAACAGAATCCCGACAGGGAAGTGGGGATCAGACTCAAGTCCAAGTCTCCCATTCCTGCTTCAGGCAATTAATGAATCGCGCTTTCCATGGCCATTCTGCAGCTGTCTTCCTGGTCACTGAGGGGACTAATGGACAGGCTTATATGGAAGGGTACAGGGAGGAGTGTGTGAGGAGAGACAGATTTGATCTCCAGGAACCAGAGATAACATGAGAACTGCATTGACGCTAATGGATTCAGGATCAGCTGCATACTGACCTGAACACACCTCTTGACTAGCTAAGATTGTGCAAAAACATGGTGGTTGTTCACTTTGTCAGACTAGTATCAAAGGGTGGAGAGAAATATCCTTTCTTGCCAAGAAAGCGCTTCGCTTTGCTGGGGTTGTGGAAGGGAGATGACAGTAAATGTCTCCTCTGCTATGCCAACCCAGCTGGGGAAGACCTCACAGGCAAAGCATACCTGTCATTCAGAGGTTGCCAGCATGATACCTCTCAAATCAGTTTGCTGGTAGTTAATTATTCATTCCAAACTGATTGGCAATACTGTAGTGGGTGCTACACGCTGTCTGCCTCCAAACAGCTACAGCAGCTCTCTCCTAGAAGCCAGCAGCACTAGGATGCTGGTTATTTTCTGTGCCAGGTAAGGTGTGAGCCACACACAGGTCTTTACGAATGCCATCTTCCCCATCCTGAAGTTTTCCCTATTCTAACAAACATGAGTTTAGAGCAGAATTCTGCCACAGATCATTGCCCTTATCACAAGCTCCAGCACTGTGCTGAATAGGCAGTCATTTGCTTCCATCTGCAGTGAGGATTTTCAGTAGGTGCCGAGTTTGCCCTGCTGTGACCTCTCTGCTCTTACCTCCCCTGTGGTGAACAGGAGAGCCTGCCCTTGGCATAGTCAGGCTTGATACAGTGGGGTCACCGTTTGTATGACTCCTCCCCAGCAGAGTTTCTTGCTCTGCAGCTTCTCAGGAGAGAATTGAATATGTTGTACTGCTCTCCAGTGCCAAAATGCAAATGATGCTTGGCCGTAGTGTGGTACTTTTCTCGAGGCTGTTTCTAGGGACTGTCAGCCATCCACAAATAAACCCACAATGCAACAGAGCAAGTTCTGCAATGTAAAGGGCAGATGAATGGAGCACTGGATGCAACGCACTCTAGGATACAGCATGGCATGACAAAAGATACTACTGTTCATTTTTGTCCACATGTAACCTTGTACTTACATTTCTACTGACCAAAATCTGTACTGCTGTTTGATCCAGCAGGCATAGACCTGTTATTTCTGATCACAGAACCACAATGTAAATACGTATGTGCAGAATTACCTCATTCAAAATCAGTTTGATGTATCTTCTTTGCAAAAAGTATTTTTTTTTAAAGGAACAATAGAAAAACATACACGTGAGGAAGCATCAGCTTAAATAAGTCATTGCTGTCAGACTTTCTGTTCAATTGTTTGGTTGATTTCTCCCTGTTCCTTAAACTCTTACCCTAATTGCTATCCCTCTGCGCATTCCTTGGCCATTTGGTCTCTCCAGACAACTTCATTCTACTATGCTGTTTACATAATAGGATACAAAATAACACTTAAAAGCAATTACTCAAAGTTTGGATTCCAAGGGATGGAAAAGGTTCAGAGAGTTCAGTAAAAAGTATGACTGAGCTTCAGACATGCACTTATTTGGCACAGTGGATCAGGAGGGAGCTGGCATGGTACCTAGCTTAAAGGGCAGGCTTTCAGCTTGGGCACAGCACTCACAGCACTCACCAGCGGCAATTAGCTAAGCATTAGTACAGTGAAATTTAAGTCAGATGCCTAATAAGCTGCTTAAAGTCTCTGAGGAGAAAAATGCCACTTCAGATGAAAAGTTAAATGTGACACTGATAATGAATGCTATCATTCCATCTTCTTGATTTATTTTTCACACTTATTAATAAAAGGGCTTGACTTGGTTGTATTACATATTTCCTGAAGCAGTGGCTCATTTAAATTAGTTACGGTGAGAGAAGTGTCATGCAATGAAGAAAGCATTTGCTTTCATTTGTTAGTATTATGCAATGTGAGAACTGCACTCCAGAATTAAACTACAGATACACCAGCTGCCAAGTTCTATGAACTTTAAACAGCAACATTAAGGAAGGACTGCAAATGATTTTTTTCTTCCTAACACCGGACTGAGATCAAAGGGCACTTTTTCAAGATATATTAAAAAAATAATTGCTGGGAAGTACAAAGTGTACCAAAACGCTACATGAGAAGAAATGATTAGGTAGTAAGAGGCAGAGACAGCATCTGCACTTTTTAAGGGAAGTCTCTCTTTAGGTCCATATTGTGTAGTAACAAAGCAGACTTGGGTTTGTATCCCCCAAGCTCTGTTATAGAAAGATAGATGTGGCTGGCTTTTTATAAAGGATATTTAAACACAAAGGAATTCTGGCACAGCTTTCTCCCTAATGAGTTTTCTAGGCCTGTTGCCCAGCTGTCGGAAACTACAGCTATCTACAACAGAGGTAGAAGGTAGCTTAAAAGCTGGTAGGTATTACAGGGGGGAGACGAGGCATGAAATAACCAGTCCCCAAAGTCAATAAAAGGCTGGGGTCTGAATGAGAGGAAGTTTTGTGGCTTTGAATCCATTATACAGTTGTGAGTGGAAACTGCCTCTGGTTGCCACAGGCTTACATGTGTCCACACACTTTTAAGTCAGAAAAAACAAGCCAGTTGCCAGAATAAAGTCACCTCCCAGAGTAACACCAGTCCTTTATGTTGGATAACATAAAACAGCCCACAAAAGTGTCAAGATGAATGAACTCCAGTAACTGACAGCAGCAGCCGTAATTTCTAGTGTGCTAATAAGGGTGCCCTACCAGTGCAATATTTCACATAGAGGGTGCATAGGACAAATGAAAAAGGAGCCAAGGATAGACACACATAACAGAGTCATGTTATTGGCTGTAAATCAACATTGTCCTGGTGGCCCTTTCTAAGGTAAACTTGTCACCACAAGGACAACAGTTTCCGGCCAACAGCATTAACTCTGTGAACAAGGAATAAATGAATGCCTAACCAACCAAACATTTTCATGGAGAAAGGCTGGTTAGGGTCAGAGTTTAAGAGAGGATGGACAGTCATTACAACAGACTTAACACTTCTTGTTTCAGAAGTGCTGGTGCTCTACCTCACCCCCCTCTACACTGCAAGACTTCTAAGGCATTCTAATAATAGGTTTGATACTTAATCCTACACGAGACCATCCCTATAATCCACTGTTCACCAAGAGTCATGTTTCTTTTAAAAACCAGCTTCAGGGGAGGAGACATCTGCTACAGCTGTACTCTAGGGGACTCAGTCTTTTGGCTAGTCAAACTACACAATCACAGAACTGTTGAGGTTGTAAGAGACCTCTCGAGATCATCTAGTCCAACCCCCCTGCTCAAGCAGTGTTACCTAGAGCAGGTTGCCCAGGACTGCGTCCAACCAGCTTTTGAGTATCTCCCATAGATGAAGACCCTACAACCTCTCTATGCCAGTGTTTGACTACTCTCACAGTAAAAGTGTTTTATTGTGTTCAGACTGAATTTCATGAGGTCAAGGTCAATGGTTGGCTCTTGAGAGCTGGGGGTTGTATTCTAAAATGAAGAGACAAGGGGATGGAGTATCTGCACTAGCTTTAATCTAGCTAACAAAGGTCCCAGTCCCAGTGACAATAGGCTGGAAAAGGTTAACAAATCCTCCAGGGACAGATGCACATTGTCTGGTTCCCTGCCGTTGATACTTGTGCTAACTAGCCACCTTATTCCTCCCACAGTTACTACTTCAGTTTAGAACAGAAGCCATAAACTGGGCTAGAGCTAAACATAGAGGTGAAGTCATTGTTCCCTCTCTAAGATACTTAATGGCCAAAGCATGGCACAGCAGATCACCCACCTTGCAGTACTATGGGGAAAGTCATCCCAGGGTCATAAGACCCATAAAACTTTATTTTCAGAGTCACTAGCCAGATTTTATATTTGCACAGAGATTTTAGGGTCACAGTCCCATCCATTCTCATTTCCAGGTCATTATACGCTTATCAGAAACAACAACTGGCCAATTTCAAGGAAAAAAAAATCCCACAGAGGCTAGTAAATACAAAGGGACTAACTCTGTCTCAGAAAGTCCCTGAACCACAAATTGTTAAAGGTGGATGCAGTATTCTGGAATAATATTGCTATGTTTGCCCAGATCTTTTTTTTTTTTTTTAAGCCACTGTTTTGGCCAGTGTAAGGGATAGGTAGTTTGGCTAATCCAGTTCCCCTTTTTTGCCCTTGTATTAGGTGGCTGTCACCACTTCATATTGTTCATGCATAGCATGGATGCTTTTTGTTCAAGAGGAGAAGAAATCAGACTGTCTTTTTCTAGTGCACTCTACTGGAGTGGCCCCTTTCTTTTTGTGTCACATTTGTCTCTAACAGGTCTTCGAACTATAAATAGTAGTGTAAGCGTGTGCATGTTTCTGTACATCTGCCTACAGATAAACAGTACACACACAGACAGAATGTCTTCCAATTCCTTCATTCTTCTGTTTGTTGTTCTAGTCTGTTTGCCTACTCACTTTGGTTTCATGACTCATTCTACAAGAATCTCACTTGACTTGTGGTGGCAGAAGAAAACTTCCCTGAAATAAATCAAGTGTATAAACTTCATATTTAAAGGTGTCAGGTGTTCACTGCTGAAGACTGTCCCCTCAACCAGCTGTTCATTATAGTGGTTTTCCTCTACATTAGCTTTTGTTCTCAGACACTATAACCAATATACAGACTGCAGGAAAAAGCATATCTTTAAGACAGTTAGCAACAGGGTTTTGATCTTCAGATCAAAAGCAAAATGTTCATAATGATCATGTGTTTGGCAGAAAATAGAAAGAAATGGGAAAACAGTTTTCAGCCTATCTGTTACTAGCTGATACTGCTGCTTCATCTTCTAGTTAGATCCTTATTAATTTCAACATGCCTCCTTCTAGAAACTCACCTTGTCTGTATCTCTTCCCTTACCCTAGATTTTGGCCTATGTGCTAACTTACATTTTTTATTACTTTTAATTGTCAGGCACTGGAGGTGGCACTCAGATCAACAGCTGAGGATTTCAAGTCATCTGAAACATAAGCAACTTCCAGACATTCCTTGTAAGGACTGGATTGAAAAATGGCAATAAAAAAATACTTGTTTTCACTTTCATTGAACTCTGAATGTCTACAATCGAGACATCTGAATCTGAGTTCCTCATTATAGGCTCTCTTCATACTTGAATAGAAATGGGTGCTTTTGAGAGGGCAATACATCTGGTATCTTCCTTACAGTGACATAGCTCACACCCTAAATGTGCATATTTCTTTCTTTTGACTGTAAAGAGTGTACTAACGGCTAATGATTGCCATCTCATGTGCTTCTGCATCCTGTACTAATCAGGTATCTCCATCATCAGCTGTTTTATATGTGTCTTACACTAAGTAAGTTGCAAGACTGATCTATCCCTGGAGGTTTTGTTCCTATGTACAAGTAACATTTAAGTATACCTTTAAACATTTTAAAACCTGAGTTCATCCTCGGACCTATGTAGTTTGTCTTAATGATTGCATATACAGATAAATAAATTTTAAAAGCCTAAACTTACCATGACCTGGTGAAAAAACATCATCCACAGAGTTTAGACATAACACTGGAATTCCTACTGACTTCAGCTTGCGACATGGGCTAGCATCTTCATAGTAGTCATCAATTGTACGGTAGCCAAACATGACTGAAGTGAACTGCTTATCAAATTCTCTAACAGTTCTAGCCTGAAGTACAGAATTCAAATAGGGATCTATGTCAGCATTTAGAAAACAGCATCCGGCTAAAGCAGAAGTAACATTTTCACATACCTTCATCACGAGATCCATATCAAATAATTTCTCCAACATTTGTCGATGCCTAAAAAGAAAGAGAGAACAATTGGAGGGTTTGTTTTTTTGTTATATAAACAGATGTAGAAGTCCTCTGCTTTACAGATACATTTACAGAAATAACTCCCTAACAAGAACATGCTTGGTTTTAATTTTCTGTAATATTAAAAATCTGCCTGGAATCCAAGAGCACAAGAATTGTTCACCCATATGCAGGCACATCCAGCAACATAGTAAAAATCTGCCTAAGCCATGAGAAAGATGCCAAAGATAAGAGAACTAAATATTTGGGAAAACAAAATACACAATACACCGTAATTTTATAAAGCAAAGGATGAACTAGTCCTTTCCATGTTTTTGCATTCAACACCGACTTAAAAGAATTAGTATATATACATATATACTCAAAGTCAGTATCTAAAAAATTGAAAAATCCATTCACTTCATCCATAAATATAGAAGTACATTGGTCTTGTGCCAAGTCCCTTGAGGAGCAGAGAAATTTAGTCACATCGATGACAATCTTTCTTGCAAAGATCCTTTTGATTTCAAAACTAACAGAAGAATGCACACAGAACAGCTATGTGAAGTGTTACAGCATTAATTTTGCCAATATTATTATACCTGCTGTAGATCTCATGCTAACATCCTTCCACCTTGCTAAACAGTTCAGAATGCAACTCACCTGCTGATAGAGGATTGTAGACAAGTAGTCAAGTAATAGTTGAAAAGAAGCCAGTTTAGTGGCTTCTCCAGAGATTCTACAGATTCAAAAACATTCCAACCCGCAGAGAAAATTGCAGCTGCCATTAAAGGAGTGTCTCTGCCAGTTTTGCCCAGGTAATTTAAAAGAAGCATGCTACAAACAGAAATGAAAAACAGAAACATATATACTATCAAATTGTTTGCTTCAATTTAAAGCAAATATAACAATCAGCCACCTTTCTGTCTGTTTTTCAATAGTTTCTTGTATCATCCCTACAGTTGTGCCTAATACTTCTAAAAGGTAGTCAATGTAATTAACATATGACTCATGAAGTTTGCTTTCTCTACTGTCAGAGAAGAACTGAGTGCACTGTGTAGTATGTGGGTAGGAATGCATTTAGAAATAAACAGTGATACTAGTTTTATTTATATCACTAAAGGGGAGGAAACCATCAGATAAATGTAACTTACTCATGGAACAGGTATTCCCAAGTTGTAAAATGGTAAAACTTACTAACAAGCTCTTGGTCTTCCTGATCCGATAAATCTGATCAGTGTGCCTGACAAATGCAAGCTGCACCCGGCATGCCTACCTCACTATGAACCTGTCTTTTGGGTTGAAGGTATTGCCTTTACCCCACCTCACACATGAGAGAACACAGCCTTTAACACAAAGTCTGTAAAGAATGAAGTGTTAGATAACGAAAAAAACTAGCAAAACAAAATTATGAGCCAAATAAATGGCTTAAGTCTTGCCTTTCTGACCAATCGCAGCTTACAGTCTCTACTGCTGATGTATAGTTGAGTTGCAAAAAGGGGGGAGTTCACCAAAACCTGACCCTTCAAATGTAGAGAAATTGAAATAGCAGGAAGAGAGTAAAAGAAAAATACTAACAGAAAAGCTTTAAGTCTTACTTTACTGCCGGAGGCGCCAAAGTTTACAACCAGTATTTTAATACCAAGCCTTTAACTTAAAATATTACAGGTTTTACAACTTAATATAGCTCCCTGGACCACCAACACTCTGTACCTTGGCTTCATCTACAATACTCCAGGAGACAGCGACCGTTAGCAAAGACATCATGAACCAGCCTGCCATCACAGAGACTTTATCCCCATGCACTACCTACCAGATCATAGGACAGCAGTGCAAAAGGGAAAGCAGTCTTTGGTATTACCAAAGACTTGCCAGTTGGTAGGAACCAGCAGGAAAAGAACAGCAAACAGCACTTGGGAGTGGACTCCTGCCATCAGCTCACACAGTTGAACCCAGTAAGGAAAGTCACCTGTGGCACATATAGGAGTTAGGTAGCATATGTTCCCTCTTACCCACAGAAGAGGAGGAACCTGTGAGTCACCAGTCTATATACTGTAAGAACACTGAACCATAAACCAATTAAAAAAAAAAGTTGCAGTAGTGGAAGAACCCATTTCTTTAACAGGATTCACAGAATATATGTGGTAGAGAGAAGGTTTAGGAATCTTTATGTTAGAAAACAAAGTCCCTTTCCAAAATAATACATACTGAAGATCAGTAAAACAAGTGGGCTTTCATTTACATTTACACCTTTGTGACGTGAATGTTTATTTTTCTTCTTAATTGGGCAAATGTGTCCTATATAGATAACTGGCTATTCAGAAAATTTTGAAAAGGCATAGATAATAAAAACTATTGTAAGATTAAGACAAGGGGATGGTTTTCACAATATGCCCCTGGTGAGATCCTGCTCCTGCTTAATTTTAAACATGCCAGTGCTCCAATTAATTTTGCAGCATGGAAACAGCCCCCATGTGGATGATTAAAGACTCTTACAGTTTTCTGTACAATTAAGCATATACTTTCTCTTTGTGGTTCAGGACATTAAAAACACATTGGAGGAGGGAGGTGGAACATCTTGCCTAAAATCACCCAGTGGTGGTGGTGAGGTAAAAGCCAGGAACACAACACATATCCCCTGTGCCATACCAACAGACTTTGCCACTACTTAGGATACCATAACTAGGTTAAGCCAAGGACAGAAATGACACTAAGGGCTGAACTGGTCTTTTGTACCAGTTGCAGAACAGCTAGCTTCTACTGCACCTTCAACCCTGAAAACCTCATACTTCACCTACTACACCCCAGCCCTCTTAGTTCTAGTGTAATGGTGCACCACACATGAAGCTACCCATGAAGAACTACTGTGCTTTAAATCTGTATGTCATCATTGAAACAAGTCTCTACTGCAGATTCTTCTCTGACTTGCACCATTTCCAGTGAAACATGTTTTTGCAATACATCATGTTATTTCATGTTTTGCATGCAAAAAAATCTAAGCTGGGGAGAGATAGCATGCCAAGTGAGATAAGAGCCAACAGACTTGCTAACCTTGCGAAGAAAAGTTTTAAACTAGGTTTGTCATGGGATAGAGAGCAAAGCCTGAAGAGAAGCGAAGGCCTGGCAGGCCCTGATGAAGCACCCAAGGGAGAGCATAATGGGGGAGGCTCTCATGGGCAGCATGACTGCAGCCCAGCTCATGTGCTAGCACATGCATGAACACACAGCATGGGAAAAAATAGGAGGAATTAGAAATCTGTGCATAGTCACAGAACAAGTTTATTGGATCACAGAGACATGGAGAACTCACAGGCAGACAAGAGTATGCTATGACGGATGCAAACAGACTCTTCATGAATGCCTTAAAGGCAAGGAGGAGTGTTTGCGCCTTAGACAAAGAAGCCATTTAAATGCACAGAACTTTTCTCTGGTGCAGGTTATAAGCCAATTCAGAGCTAATAGGTCAAAATCATACAGGAGATTAATGAAGAGGATATCATAGTGGTTGTCTGCTGTAGAGCTCCTGATCAAGAGGAGGAATTAGAGAATCCAAGTCTTTGGACAGCTAAAATAAGCTTCGTAATCAGCAGGCACAGGGAACTGTAACCACCCCAAATCAATTGGAACAAGGCACAAGCAGAACAGATTTCTGGGGAGTATTGAGGACAATCTTTTGATACATGATCAATGACCCAAATAGGGAAAATGTTCTATGGATCTGCTACTCACATGTAAGGAAGAACCCGTCAGGTGTGGAAAGGTGCAAAACAGTCTTGGCCACTGAGATTATTCAATGGTGGATTTTTAAGATCAAAAGTGAGTGGGGAAGGTAAGCAGCAGAATTATAATACTGGAGAGAGTTGGCTTTATTTTGGTCAGGGATCTGGTTGGCAGGATCCCATGTGAGATGGCCCTGATGGGCAAAGGGGTCTAGGAGAACTGTTTGACCTTAAAGATAACTGCACATAAAGCACAAGTGTCGTACATTCTGATGTGCAGGAAGTTGAGCAAGAGTGGCAGAAGAAATGTGGCAGAGTGGCACATGGAGAAACAAAAAACTCCTGACTGAGTTCAGGAAGGAAGTATCCTGAGCGTGGAAGAGGGCTGCCTGGGAGAAACAGTCATTGCCCAAGGATGCAAGGATGCAGTTAAGACAACTAAAGTTCAGTTGGAGTTGAAAATAGCAAGGGATATGCAGGACAACAAGAAAAAGGCTTCTGCAACAAGAAAGGCTTCTGTTGCAGACTTTCTTGTACATTGGTATAAAGAAATGCTCAGAACAGACAACATCCACTCCCTTCCCCTCATCAGTGAAGCCAGTCATCTCATCACAGAAAGCAATCAGATCACTCAGGCACGCTTTGTCCTTGGTGAATCCAGTCACCTTCTTATCCTTAATATGCTTGGAAGTGGCTTCCAGAGGACCTTCCCAAAGAGCTGAGGTTAGGTGGACCAGCATTTATTCCCTCCTGGGACCCCTATTCAACAGAGCAGGGAACCCAGTGACAAAAGATTTGTAAAAGGCCGAGGCTACCTGTCTTCCCTGTTTTTTCTGCTGAGGTCTGTTCTCAGGCCTCTGATGTCCCTGTGCCTAGTGGCAGAGTATAGGAGAGTGAATTATTACTCATGGCAGAGGAAGATTGAGTTATGGCCCAGTTATGCAAATTGGACATAGATATGTCAGTGGGACCAGGTGAGGTGCACCACAGCTCCAGAGGGAGGCAGCCAATGTCATTATGAGACTGCTCTCTATGACTTTTGAAAGGCTGCAGCAACTGTGGGATATTCCTGATGCCTGGAAAAAAAGGCATCCTGCTACAAGAATGACAAGGAGGAGGAAACACAGGCTGGTCAGCCTAACCTCAGCACTTTGGGAATATCCTCTGGAAGCCTTTTCCAAGCATGTAAAGGTAGAGAAGATGACTGATAACAGCCAGCATGGATCCATCAAGGTCGAAGACAACCTAATTGCCTTCTATGACAAGCCAACTGCCTTCGTTGGTTGGGGGAAAGGAGTGGATGTTGCTTATTTTGACTTTAGCAAGGCTTGGGACAGTCTTCCATGGTCTCCATACAGCCAAACTGGAGGAACATGGTTTGAATACGTGACCTGCAACATGAGTGGAAAACTGACTGGACCACTAGGCTCAGAGAGTTGTGGTCAGGAACTTGAAGTCCAACGGGGGTGGTTGGACCAGTTACTAGTAGTGTTCCTCATGGGGTCAATACGGGGGCCAACACTGTGTAACATCTTCATTAACTGGATGATGAAATGGAATGCACCCCAATGACCCTTGCAGGTCAAATTGTGGGGAGTGGCTGGTGAACTGGAAGACAGGGCTGCCATTCTGATGGACCTCAACAGGCTGGAGAAATGGGCTGGCAGAACCTCATGAAGTTCACCAAAGGCAAATGCAAAGTCCTGCACCTAGAACAGATTAATGACTGGATAGAGAGCAGCTCAGCTGAAAAAGGCTTGGGCAAACTGAACTCAGCAATGCACCCTTGCAGCAGTGAAGACAGCTAATGGCAATGCTGTGCTTTGTTAGTATAAGCAAAACAAGCAGGTCTAGGGAAGAGTTTATTTCCCTGTATTTGGCACTTTGGAGATTGTATCTGGAGTAGTGTGCCAATTTTTGGGCTTCCCAGCAAGACAGACACTGACATACTGGAAAGGTTCGTATGGCTTCATACTGAAGACACTAGCATAATCCCAGCAACGTCAATGAAAAAAAGATTGGCCTGATTTAAAAGGCTTCCAAGTTACTTATTTATTTGATTATCAATAACTAAATTGCTTGAACAAATCTGCACTTATCCCAAAGCTCCTACAAGTCATTAGTAGATTAATGTCAATATACAGGGCTATATCTGCCCACTCTCCATAAAATTTATCAGAAAGAAGGGAAGTCTTAGGAAGTTACCGCTGTGTCTGCAGTATTTCTAATGGAAGTTCTCCTCTCCAATGTTTTTCATTGAAGAGGCTGTCTGAATATTTCTCCTAGCTTCTAGCAGTGATTTTTCTAAGCAACTGTGCTATCATTGTCTGTTCTAGCTGTGCTTTCTGGAGAGAAGCCAGGACCCAGCAAGTCTTAATACCACATGCTATATCAACCCATACTGGTTTCAACAATACTATTTCTTGCTTCTGAGCCAGACAGAGCAGATACCCACAAGTCTTCCAGCTTAACCTACCCACACACTGCAGAACCCAAACAGACTGAAGAGAAATCTTGTAATTTCCAGAGGTTGCTAAGAAACATGGTATGTTATCTCTAGTTCCTATTCTTTATCCCTCTGCTCCAAAGACAGCTTTCCAAAGATTGTATTGCCCACTTGTTTGGCTGTCAATCCATCTGTCAGTGTTTCTTGTCTTCCTCCACCCCCCTCAACTTTTAAATGTTGGCCAATTTCGACCTTCCCTGACAGAGAGCTAAAAGCCTCAAAGATACAAAGTTTCTAAAAGTCCTCTGAATAATGACTGTTGGAGACAGACCCAAGTTAGTTGCAGTTCAGTAGGTAATGCAAGTATTGCAGAGTAATAATTTACAACCAGGCTACAACAGTCTTATTTTATGATCACAGTTAAACTGAGACTTGTGTTACGTAATACCTTACCCTCCCATAGAAACACCGGCTGCCATGAACGGAGCTGAGGGATGCAAGCTGTGTACATGATGAATAACAGCCTCTAAATCCTCTGTGTTAGCTGCACAGTAAGTCCTTGGTGTCTGTAAGGAGTCAGAGGGAAAAATGCCATCATAAGCTTTTGTATTATCCTTTAAGGACAAACCAAACTGAACAGTGGATCATTTATATAACAAGATAACGTTAGCATTTATCATGAAGCTGTGCTAAATGGCAAATATAAACCCAGAGCATTTCACAAGGAGGTGAAGGAAGGAGTTATACTTGTTATCATTACAGAATGAAACAGGTGACAAATATCCTCAGTATCTGCAACCTCCTGGTCATTAGATGAAATCTAAACACAGAGCAATGAGCTAAACTAGATAGGCACTGATGTTTTTAAAATACCCCGAGGAAATGGAAACATATCATAAAGGCTGCAATTTACAGAAAAGAAAGTTATCATGACAATTTTACCATCTTCACCCACATGCAAATGAAAAAGAAAATATTAGATTTCAAGTTCTGTCATCTAGCATTTGAAAAGTAGCCAATATTTAGATTCTATACACAATATAAGCAAATAAATAGATAAATAAATTCACCAGTGCCATTTACCTAATTTACTAAAATATTCTATTAACTAAAGCAATGAAACACATATATTACCCATTCTCTATCTACTGTCAGTGTCTCTTCAAAGCTTGAATTGAGACTTGGAATGACTTCCACTGGCATCACTGGGATTTGGGTAACCCCTTCCCTGCTTTTGAAGGATAAGCACAGCTTTTGAGCCTCACCTGCACAGACAACTGCTACAGGCCACAGTCTGGGGGTACTATCTGGAGCAGTATAAAGGAGGTAAGTGCTTTTAGGTACAATAAGAATCACAGTAAAATAAGTTTTTTTTTCTAATGGTGTTCTCTAGATTTCATCTACAGCAAAAGAGCTTTTAACTACAGAGTTGCTGCTAACATGTTAGTGACATTGGCTTAACTATAGGTAGTGGCTGGCCTGCCAAAATTCAGTATAAACATTAAAATTAAATACAAAAATACTTAATTATGTGTTAGTTGAACCTACTTGTCACCTGAAGTAACAATGTATGTTAAGGATTTTTTTAAAAATTTCTTTCAGTTAAACAGCTTGGATATTTGTGGGCAATTTTAACAAGTTTAATTAGATGAAACTGATTCCTTAAAATACATTTAACAAGAATATTGAAATGTTGAAGTCAAAGATAAAAAAAAGGAAAGAAAAGCTAAATCTGGATAAATAAAACTGAAGATGTTTTTAATTTCCATTTATGTTGCATTCCCATCCACATGAGTCACTCTTCACTGTTTTACACCCTATTAATTATAAATAGTGTGAATGTGGTTTATTTTAATTAAATTGTCAAGTTCACAAGTTAAAATAAATTATTTTTTGTAACTAGGGCCTAATGTCTTCCAAGTGAAAGTGTATTTGATTAAAAGTTTAAAAAACTAGAGAGATATCTTGCATTTTAGTTTCAGTTAATTCCTTACACTTTAATGTCTATCTATTTTCTCATTGCATGAAGATATTTTAAAACACCATCTTAGCTCACATTGACTATGGTCAATCTAATTTTGATTATTCCATAACAATAATTCACGGTAACTTTCAAAACAAATGAGAACAGCATTGTAAAACTGATTCTTTAAATAGCTCTTATTTGGTGTAAATTTGAATCTTTCTTTAAAAAGACTAGGAAAAGAACTACTTGCATGACTGATTTCTACTGTGCTTGACTATGCTTCAAACTCATTAACTAGGGATTTTATATTAAAATGTAGAAACCCCTCTGCAGAAAATGTGATAATCTCAGCTGGTTTGCTTCACAGTAAGATCTTATAAAGCTTAAAGATGTAAATCCGATTACAGTAAAATACACACAATGCATCCAAACAAGAGATCTTTTCTCTTAATGATTCAGAAATTAATCAATAAGGACTTTGTGTGTCACAAAACTGCTTTGTAGATCCATCTCCAAAAGTATGCAGAAAACTACTCTTAACATGGCAATATTTGCATTGAAATGCTTTATCTGATTATGGGAAACCATTCTGAGCTTTTTAAAGTTTGGAACCAGTGGATTAAAAAATACAAAACAATACTGAGTATTATGCACATTCATTACAGCTGCAGAACTGTCAACAAAATGCATACGAAGAAACAAAGCTTATTCAGCAATATTTCATCATGCCTTGTCCTTAGCTGCAGAAAACATTTAGCTTCAAGACTTTGCCATTTGTGGAATTGCCAGTTATTTCTAAGCAAACATGGTACGCCTGTCCCAAATGCAAAAAATGTCTTTTGTAGGTAAGTTTCTGTCATAATTGCTGAGAAAAATACAAGAACATATTTAACTTCTAGGATATGGCTATCCATAAAAATCTGGTTCATTAATTCATTAACACATAATATGGATCAATTTTAATGGCACAACTTTTAACCATATGAAAATCTACTTCAAACTCATATTGGCAACTGGGAAAGTAATTACGACTGCTTATATTTGGATTTGTATGTTAAAACAATGGGAGGAAATTGCATTGATTGAACAGAATTTCTTGGATGTATGCATTTTAGATATCATAGTATTTCTGGAAAGAAAAATGTAGGGATTGTTCATTTTAACGTTACAGATATTAATAATTTAAATTATTTCCTAAAATGAAATGTTCAGAAAAATTCTGTGTTGACCAGTTGACATCTTTGAGTTTTATTTTAAAAGATGAATATTGGCACATGATTGATCTACCAGATGACTATATTCTCTTCTCTGCATTTTCAACATACGCTGTGAGTTTCTCTCATTTAAATCCAGCTGTACAAATAGACGTGAGTGATCCCACATATACTGCTTGAAAGTGAGAGATGTTTATTTTAGAAGTCATCCTTACCAAAAGATCCTCACCAGCAATTCCCCGATTGTTAAAAACCACGCATCTAAAAATTGAGACAGTAAATTCAATTATACACATTGTTCATTCCACTAAAAAAGATAAACACACAAAAAAAACCCAGGCCAGTTCTATGAATAAGTTCAGCACATAAATATTTACAGTCCTACAGATCCTGAAGTCCAACCTGTGTGGAACAACCTTTAAACCAAGTCTATATGAGCTCTGTGATTTGCCCATCGAAGTCAGATTGCAGGATGAGAGCCACAACGTTTACCTGAAGATAGTGCATGCATCTTGTTGTGCCTGCACTCTGAGCTGGAAAAATACAAGCCATAAGCTCTGCCAGTGCAGGGCTGAGCCTAAAGCAGTGGTCTGAACGAGAACATCAGGGATCCCTGTGTAGACATACTCCAAAACTACATAACTGTATTAAATAGCAAGAAATGACCCAAATCAAAATTATGACAGCTGCATCCAAGTTGCAAGTTCTTAAGGATGGGATGCCTGCAGGAGTCTCTGAATTTTCTAGCAGTATTACCATGATTGAAGGATCTACACTTTCTTAATAAATCTTACTCTTCTATTACTCTCCTACCATCTCATTGTAATAATTTTGTTAAAGAATATATACATATTTTAGATGGGTTAAAGGCATGAAAAATTACTTATTTTGGTATTTTTCTCAATTGTTGCTGTTTAAAAACAAAATTATAACATTCCATTGAAATCTGACCTAAAGATCTTCTTTTTAATGCTATACCTTCTTTTCTCAGGTGATCAAATGCAGATGTTTGTTTCAGGAATACTTGAAAAATTAATAGCAAGAAGTTGTTGATTTGAGGGCTTTCCTCCTGTGATATTTTTTGCTGGTAAGTTTTAAAGTGATTTTAAAAGTACTTTGAACAGTTGAAGTGCTACTTTACTTGCATAATTTAGTAAAGCAGTTATCCAAACCTCCAAACAGAGATAGCCAGACATGTAGATAAAAGTTCATATACACATATTTGAAGAACTTATTATAGTCAGTACCAGAAGCCAATCTACAAAGACAAAATGTAATATTCCAAATACAGATCCTGGAACAATGACAACTTATTTTAAAGCACAGCAGCAGCAATATGATTACATAAAGGAATCTACTCATTGACTAATCCACTTATTTTACCCAACTCTGACCAGAAGCCTTAATAACAAAACTAAATTAAGCAGTGACAATTAAGAGGTGACAAACCTCTTCCTTAACCACCAGCAGTAAGAGAAGGCTAGCTCTCCTTTCTGCACTCACAAATTTGGGGCTGCTGAATCAAGCAATTTTGGCATTCAGAAGCTGACCTCCTCCAAGGCCTGCTGCCAGCAGCCATCCTTCCACACAAGTCTTCTTGGAGCTCAACACAAATGCCTTCTCTAGAAAGTGTAAAGGTAGCACAAATACTGATACAATTTAAGAAGCAGCAGCAAAGGCCTGTGCAGACTTAGCTCGCTTTCAGTGCAATCTCTGGGGCATGTCTGTAGATACTAAAACAGCCCTTCCGAATGTACTGCCTGTTACATAATTCTACTATTATTATTACTAATAATACTTTCTTACATAAACTTACGTCTTTAGATCTCATTTGCCTTAGGAAGGCATCTTACACATGTACATACTTATATTTTATGTTATTAGGAGAAGCAAAATACTAGCAATGAAATACAACAGCACCTATATCCCAGCGTTTCGCTTTGGTGGATCATATGAAGAATGTAGGATTCCTTGCTCGTTCCTGTCAGGCCAGGCAATAACAGGACAGTGGGTCTTGTGCTGGCATCCGGATAATATAAGCTGTCATTATTATCAAACCAATCCAATGAAATCTGTCCTCCATCTGCTGTTTTAATGAGCTCACTGAAAGGCACATTTCAAGACAACACTGATTAGATGGAAAAATACATGCATACTATTAAGAGTGCTTACAGTGTACAAATTACCAGGTATGAATTCTACATTTTTAATTATACTTTAACACTCAAAGTGCCACCTAACTAGGTATGTTTGCACATTCACCATTCAGGAAGAGCCGGGCCTACAGCTGACATGAGTTAGCACAGTCAATTTGTGGAGTAATTCCCGTTCATAGTAAATGAAGAGCTTGCCTTTCATGAATTGCTGCTGATGTACTGGAAACTTGTAACTAATGTGATTTTTGGCATTGTCTTCTATTTTATATAGGCTTGTGTACTGCAGATTTCCTTTGGATCATCTGAGAATCTTTTGATAGCACATTGGGCAATCTGTTAAACATTTATCAAATTTTTTTCCCTCTTTATCCAAAGAAGCAGCATATATAACGGATGGCACTTTGTTATACTCAAAACACATGGAACACAGACACACACTACTGTATCTTTCACCCTGTATCTCCACAAACTTTGCTAGAATGCACTCTTAAACCATGTATCTTAAGAATGCAACAAATATTATAATGTCCCAAGAAGCTAAGCATGCATTAAAAAATGACAAGAAGGTTTCATTCTTCTGTGAGAAACATACAGCATCTTCCCTCTTCCTGGCAATGAAGAGACATTGTACGAGACAGTTGGTGTAGGAACTACAAAAATGTAAGCCTACCTTGCATTTGATTTTTCAATTGAAAGTCTTGATAGCACCTACTTCATATTTTAAAGCTCTTCGGACTTGTTGGACTCATTAGCCCAGCTTTGCCCTTTTTCAGTAATGGGAAGTAGATGCAATGCTGGTGTGTACTGCCAACACAATCTCAAATGGTGCAAAATAAGCATTGCCCCATGGAACTATGTTTCTTCCCTCACAAATCTTGAAATAGAGACTATACAAGGAGGGCTAGAAAAAGTGGACATGGCCATACCACTGAAAAGTTTCCTAGTTACTAAAACTAAGGGAAGCTGCTAAATGCAAAATCTATTCTATCATGCAAACAGAGCTGAAACAACTTGTGCTGCATCCAGGTTCCGGCGCATAAAAGTACTTCTCCTTAGGTCTTGTGCCAAATGCCTCATTTGCCAGACTAAGTCTCATTTCTGTGTGAGAGAGATCAGCTGAGGACAAACACTATGTATAAGTTTTTTCCCTTTTAGAATTTAGGCATCAAAGAACACAACATAAACCCCACAGGTAAAAGTTACTCTGAAAATCCCAGAAGTTCTATATATTCAAAACAAGGCTCAACGTGGCCATGCTATGGTTAAGGTAGTACATGTTGGTTCAATGGACAGATACAGTGACTGCATGACCTTTGCAAAACGATGGCATTCAAACACCAGAATATTTGATATACCAGATGAGACTGTGCTGCCATCCAGAGAGACCTCAACAGGCTGGAGAAATGGGTTGACAGGAACTTCATGAAGTTCAGTGAGGGGAAGTGCAAAGTCCTGCACTTGGGAAGGAACAACCCCAGGCACCAGTACAGGCTGGGGGCTCACCATGTGGAAAGCAGCGTGGCAGGAAAGGACCTGGGGGTCCTGGTGAACACCACATTGAACATGAGCCAGCAATGGTCCCTCACAGGAAAGAAGGCCAACAGCCTCCTGGGCTGCATTAAGAGGAGCGCTGCCCACAGGTCAAGGGAGGTGATCCTTCCCTTCTATTCAGCGCTGGTGAGGCCACACCTGGAATTGTCACTAATATTTCAGTGCTCCAAAATTCTCTGAGCTAAAATAGGACCATTGGGAACCTCGACCTTTTAAACCTACTGTATATTGAATCCATGATAGAGATGGTTCCAAGCCTATGATGGAGTTGTAAAGGTGGGCATAAAGCAAAAAATGGGCACAAGCTTGAGCAATGACAGTAGCTGTGACACAGTCAGACTAAGGTAACTGCTGGCTACCAAATCAGTCACTTTCCAGAAGAAAGGCACTTACTTCCTGTACTGCACTTGGGGTCTAGAGGTGATAAAGGGACGCAGGAGTGTCTGCACCCGACCTTCCCAGCACCAAATCGTGGGATAGTAAGTTTCTGTCACAACAGGGCAATATTCCTCGAGAAAGCGGCAGAAGCGGTCATTGCTGGCCACCAGCTGGGGTTTCTAGGAAGAGAGACTACAGTCAGGCAAGGGCATTCATATAAAACTAACTGACAAGGAAAGAAAGAAAGAAATGAAAACTTGTTTAAATCCTCTCCCAGTAAACTGGTTTCTTTCATATAATCATTTGCAATGCTTTTTCCTTTCATGGTAAAGAGATAAGTAAACAAAACCCAAATGAAATGCCAAAATGCCCAGCTGAAAAGTGAAACCCACTAAATGTAATGGATTCCTTACCTATTTCTAATAACATGCCATTCTAGCTCTACTTTTACCAGCATTGTATCTTTCACTGACAAATCAAAACCACAGTCTCACAGTAGGTGAGAAAGATTTTACTGAATCAATTTTCTTGCATTGCACAGAAATGACTTTTAATCCTTGTACTTTGACTCTGCACCTGCAGTACCTGTTTTAACCTAGTAGGACACTCCTTCTCCCATCTCATACTACGGTACACAACTGCATTGGTTACTCATCTCTAACAATGCTCTGCATACAGAGATTTTTCTCACAGCTTCTGTTTGTATACCAATTAACATGGAAATCCCTGTATACCAAACATCTCACGTTTTAGCAACCACATTTCTTAAACTTCTCTTTTACACTGACTCTCCAACACACAAGCATTGATAGGACAATAATAGATGCTTTGAAGAAAACTGTTACACATACACAGCCATAGCGGCATGTCCTCCCTTCGTTTTTTCTCCTCTGACCAAAATCAAGTATCCTCTTCTCAATGAAGAGGAAGGCTACGTTCTCAGCGGTTCTGTGGAGGACTGTGGCAACACAGGTCTTCAATCGTCATAAATCTTTTGACATGCGTATTTTCAGTTGATTAAGCATTCAACGAGGCACTCCCACCACGGGGCCACTTTAGATCAGATCAGGCTCACTGTATCCAAGTAATTTGCGAATGCCTGATTTATCTGTGAAACCAGTACTGGCGAGAAGATGTACAAGAGTGTCCTAGCCCCCAAACCACTGTGATAGTGGTACGATGGTACCAAAGGCAGACACGAGGGCAGCAAACTACTGTATTGCCTGCCCTGTTACTAAACCAGAGGTCGGGTTTTTGTTGTGGAGGGAGGGCTCCTGACCTCCCTTTCCAAATCATCGCCCCCAGCCAAGCTCTCCCCCTGGTACAAATGCATTTCGGGGACGCCTGAGGCCAGAGCCCCTTCCCCTCCCAGGCCGGGCACGAACAGAGGAGAGCCCCCTCAGTCCGGCCGGCCTCCGGGGGCGACCGGCGGGCCCCAGCGGAGGAAACGCCTCAGCGCTTCATCGGGGGCCCAACGGCCGGGGCGCGCCCGGCCCGGCCGAGGAGACGGGCCTGTGCGGGGGGCGAGCGGGGTTTCGGCCAGCCGGGACCCCGCAGCGGCACCTCCAGAGGAAGGACGGGGGGTGTGAGGACGAGGCGGGCGCAGCGCCCTGCCCCCCGGCCAGCCATGTCAGGTGCCGGCGCTCCCCTGGCCAGAAGGGCGCCGGCTGCCTCCCCTAAGGGGGGGAGGTCGAGGTGACCTTCGCGGGACGGTCCCCGCCGGGACGGTCCCCCCTCGGCGGGACACCTGCGGAGCGCGCCCGCGCCGCCGCCCTCCCGCTCACCTTGGCGATGCTGCTGAGGTAGTAGCAGGCGTAGGCGACGCCGAAGCCCAGCACCAGGGACAAGCCCACGCCGGAGCCGAAGAGCCCCACGCGGACCTGGCTCTCCAGGTAGAGGGAGATCTCCCTGGTCAGCACCTGCCAGTCCATCGCACAGGCGGGGCGGCAGGGCTGGGCAGGGCAGCGCAGCGCAGCGCACCCCGGCTGCCGCGGCAGAGCCCACCCCGGCGCGGAGGGAGGAGGAGGAAGAGGAGAAGGAGAAGGAGGA
>VYZV01002385.1:43582-65629 GCA_013401275.1 Pandion haliaetus | reverse complement strand
AAAAAAGGAAAGAAATTTGCAGTATTGTGCATGGTGCAGAGGAGGTCCTTGGAAATGATTATCCAGCACTTCTCACAGCACAAGAACTAGGGAATGCCTAATTACATGGTCTTTACAGGCTTTAAAGAATCAAAAGGAAGTATATTTTCAAGTGGTTCATAATTAATTTGTGCCTTAGTACCGTAGGTGAAAATAGATTTGGGTCCAAAAAAGAAAATAGGCAATATTATGAAAGGAACTCCAGCAGGGGCCATTAAATACAATGTTCTTGATACAACTTGTGCTTATAATGAGTTTAAAAGCCACCAAATTGTGGAAAGTAGGAAGGTATACTGGGAATAGGATCACACTATTCATCCTCTGTATTTTTTTATGGTTCCTTAATCAGTTGCCTTTGACATCTAAGAGAGCTAGCTGGACTTTCATTCTGACTGACTATAGCAGATCAGCTCGTGAACCAATGTGACTTACTATCCGCTGGCTATCAAGAGCATGTTGAACAGGCTGTTTACATCACTTGTGTGAAGTGCATCTTCAGAGACTACAGCTGTGTTACTCTGTGGAAACTGTCTTTCTTATCACTGGAGTAAGAGGTTGCACACAACCCTTCCAGATTTCTATGTACTTGGCCAATCTCTATAGAAAGATGGGGGAACATGTGGTCCTTGCAGTGGATGCTGAAAGCTGCTCAACTCTGAACCAGAGAGAGATGATTTTCGTCTTGGCCCATTCCTTCCTTTGTCTCTAATGGATGTTCACATGAGGTGACTTCTTATTGCGGTAAACAGAGGCACCCCACAGCAAGAAAGCTAGACTTTTAGGAGGTTAGGTGTAAGTCACTCTACAACCAACATCTTA
This sequence comes from Pandion haliaetus, assembly GCA_013401275.1. Classification (NCBI taxonomy): domain Eukaryota; kingdom Metazoa; phylum Chordata; class Aves; order Accipitriformes; family Pandionidae; genus Pandion; species Pandion haliaetus. The sequence goes on along the minus strand of VYZV01002385.1, from coordinate 64,771 downwards.
AACCAGCCTAACTGTAAGGAAACAACTTGGTGAAGTCATCTCTGACAGCATGCACAGACTAGCTGCAGTTTCCTCATACAGTCGTGCCCTAAAAACTAAAACCTTAAATTAAGGAAATGCTGCATAGTGCGTTTTCAGAAGTAAAAGTCTTCCAAGGAGACCTAATCATGTGAGGATTAAATAATGGAATGCATGAAAAGAAAATCTCCGATTCCTGAAATCAAGCAAACCAAAATAGATCACAAGGAAGTGAAACTTTAAAATCACCTCTAAATTAAATATGAACAGGTACCATGCAAGAGTTGTGTAAGCACAAGTGTGAGAAGTAACTAAAAAAACCAAAAAGCGGAGAGTTTTCCTCATGCAATGGGATGGTATAACTACACAAATATATGGACACAAGACAAAGCTTTTCTAGTGCTTCTTAAGAGAATATAAATGATTTTAGGTCACATCTATAATTTAATAAATTAGAACAGGCCCAAATGATCTAAAATGACTGTGGAATAGATCTGTTCTTTAGTAAGTTTTTAATATTAACTTATTAAGAGTTGATTAATTACTATGAATTAATTATTAATTGCTCTTAAATGAGGTCAGTTTTGAGTGCAATAATCATGAATTGTTGCCTGAGTTACAGAAAGGATAGTAAGATTTAAACTTATGCTATTAGACATCAGTTTGATTTCCCAAAATTTTATTTTTGTGTTTGCATCATTACTCCTTTAAATATTTTATAGTAAGGCTAGTTCCTATAGGCTATTAGTTAACTTACGTCCTACATGGTATCATTTCTTTAAGAGTACTCACACACTTAGGTTGTCACTAGATTGGACCCAGCGCATGTAAATCTTCATTCAATATTCCCCTTTGACTTTGGAGGTGTGTAGTATGCAAGACTACTTCTATTTGTGAACATATGGCACTTTTGATCACTTAAAATTTCCTCCTCTTTCATTTTGTTTCTCTGAGTTATATCACACCTATTCAGTCATCATAATTCAAGAAAAATATTGCACAAAAACATGCACATGTGCACACAGACAGACTTCCTCTACTCTTTCTGGGTCAGGATTTGGTGAAACCTGAAAGGGAATATGGAGGGGAGGGAATATAAGAAAGCATTCTGGTAGAAGCTATCAGTTTTGGGTTGTTCATTGTTTTTTTTCCTTTCTTCCCCCCCCAACGCAATGGTGCATATGTGAAATTCTTAACGTGATTTATAATTACCTAGGGTGGCATTTTTGGCAGAATGAGTTTCAAGCAAAGGTGGACAAAGTAGGCACTAATCAATGCAACTTCTCAAATGATTCTTTCATTTATTCTGTCATCACTGTACATAAATACATAAAATTTACATACATATACATATGGTGGCCAAAATGGAGTTCAGCAGTAATTATATACAAATTTGGAAGAACAACCATAAAATTTTATGGGCTTCTTCAATGTCCTTCTCTTCAATGGCCTACTGGCTCATTTCAGCTATTCTCTGAATACGTCATACATGCATGTAACACTTTTACAACATTTATGTATTATTTATTCTTCATGAAATATTTCCATTTTACTAGTCAGCAGCACCTAGAATCAATGTCCAATGATTCATGTTATGTACTCTATTTTTAAGTGATTTTTTTTTTTTTTTAATTGTCTCAAGCAATAACCTCAGGAGGCCTTGGCCAGAAAAGATTTCCTCAGTTCTCTTCCCTGCAGTGTACAGGGAAACTTCAAGGATGTTTTTAAACCTATCATTGCCTGAACCTCATGTCAGACTAATGGGTTGTCAGGAGTCTCCTGCAGGCAGGACTGCAATGACAGTCCAACTTACCATCTTCAGACACTGTTACCCTGAGGCTATTACTGCATCACAGTCACTGGTAAGATGGTGGAAAGACTGAATCAAAGAAAAAAAAATAAATTAGGAACTCTACTTACTTTTCAGTCTTCAAGAACATGATACCTGCCCTACTTCAATTAACTAGGTGTAAGAAGTGCCTGAAAACAATACTGAGAATATTCTGGTTAAAGACTGATCCTCAAAATTACTTCTTTTTTCCTCCCTCAGACGCTGAATCTGACCTGTACTGTATTTGGAAATCCTGACCCCGAAGTGGTTTGGTTCAAGAATGACAAGGTCTTTGAACTTAATGAGCACTATGTGTTTTCACTGGAACAAGGGAAATATGCCAGTTTAACAATCAAGGGAGTGACCTCAGAAGACTCAGGCAAATACAGCATCCATGTCAAGAACAAGTATGGTGGGGAAACAGTGGATGTCACTGTAAGTGTGTACAGACATGGTGAAAAAATGCCTGAAATTAAGCCTGGCCAGCTTGCTAAACCCAGGCCAATACCACCATCAGAAGAAGTCCTCAAACCTCAGGGCAAGGCAAAATCTGATAAGAAGTAAAGCTTGACACTACGTTTGACAAACAAAATAGAATACATGAGCTGTAGTTGAGGTATTCCACCATGTAACTAACTGGTAACGTCCAAAGGGATACTGAGCTTTTAGGAGTTTGCTTTAGGGAGGTAGCTGTGCTATGGTGCTGTACACATCTGCAGCAATCTCACTTGGAATACATATAATAGGGTGGGACTTGCAAAAAGCCAAATGTCTGCCAGAGGTTTCTGTATGCAATGACAAGTTGCACAAATCTACAGTAAACCTCCAATTCCACCCTCCCCAATCCTCTGCAAAAAAACGAGAAACAACCCTCTGAGAACAAATGTCCCATCAGTAAAGGTAGTGAACTGCAGTTAGAAACACATTCAGAGATGGTTCCTGCTTCTTTTCCACACACAGTCCCTTTGGCTTTGAAGCCTCTGACCCTGTAAGTCTAGTGGATAGTCTCTAATTAGTAGTGATACTGTTTTACAGTGTGACTTTAGTAGACTTTTACAAATGTTCACTGTTTACTCATTGAAGCATAGGTCACATGGTTGCATTTTGTTTTTCTTGCTTTGTGCTAATAAAACTTTAAAAGTCACCTTTGCTACTCACTGCTCTGAATCACACCTAACTAGTTCTGTTTACTCTCTTTTGCTGTTTAATTATTGCTTATTGCAAAATTTCACAGCTGGTAGCATGCAGACTATCGATTTTCAATAAAGAATGCAAATTATGGTTAATCACAGTCACTGGGTGGCACTTGCGACAATTTTACTCTTCACAATACAGGTCGAGATGCAAGCTTAAACTGGTGCCAAAAGACATGTACACAATTCTGTCACTTTAAGATAATTATGTCTTTGATTCTCCTCTATCCAAAATGAACAACTGAACTCTTCCACGGGTGACATGATGTTCTGCTAGGCAAAGATTTCAATATATGCTTATCATGAAACATTGAAATAGAATGGGCTTCAGTGAGATTACTCACATATCTGTACATGATTAAGTGTTTGCAGTGCTGGCTTTTTCAGATCAGGTTCCCTGTTCAATAAAAGTCCATTTATCTACCTAGATGAACCTCTGTAATTTGCTAAGCAGCTTCCAGCAAAGAGTTCTTCTAAGGGTAAGTAACACTGGTGATACAGACATCCCGGATTCGGCCCTCCTCTCTTGTGACTTCTCCCAGTCTCTAGGATAAATCCAAGGAACAGGGAGCACTGTGGGAGACAGGGGAGCTTGGATGAGGGGTGGCCCGGAGAAACGGCACTCTGCAAGATCTTCATGGGAGAAACTGGATGAAAGTGTTTGACCCAAGTGTTGGGACTGTAACTTGTGTTTGGGGTCATGGCTGAAAGCCAGTGCTGAGTCTCTGACAGCCTCTGAGCTTAAGTGTGGAAAATACAGAAGGAATTGTTTGGGCTTCCCCCCCCCCCAGCAGACAAACTGAAAAAACAGGAAAATGAACAGTTTCAGAGTAAATTTAGTCTCAGGGCTTTTTTCCATTTTTTCCCCTCATCTAATTGATGTAGACCTTCCATTGTTTGTCTGGCAAAAAAATACTTCACTTGATTCAAAAAATGTTTTATTTTTGAGACAGATGAAAAGCAGAGGAAATAAGAAGCTAATTTACAAGCTGTCAGATACAGTAGTTTGGAGCACTCATCTGGGAGACAGGAGAGCAGCATTCCGTTCGTCCCTCCTCTCCACCCATGGGGATTTGGACCTGTATATCTGACCACCAAGAGCAGTGCACTAATGCCCAGCCTTCCCTGTATTTGGAAGCGCTGCTTCTATTGATCCTTTTTTACTTTGTCTGACTAGGTAAACAGACTGAAAAAGAGACTAGAACTAGGCATCCTACCTCTCACATGAGCATGTTAAATGCTAGATTTGCGAGGTGTTCTCCCTTTCTTGTACTTTACCTTAGTTTTCAGTATTGAAGGAGGGTGTGTGGGTGTGGTACTGTAGACTATTAAGAACCTGTTGGTTTGAACAGATAATGATGAAGATGAGGATGGATTCATTGTAGTTTCAAATTCCTCAGGTAAGAAAGACTGCAAGCCTCCTTTGCAACTCATTGATACCTGTGAGTAGTCATGGTAAAAAACAACAGGCCAGCTCTGGAAAGGAAATAGTCTTTAATCACACTTTATTAAAAGATGCTTTGATTTTTAAATAAACAGCTTTTTGAAAGATTTGTGTACTTAGAGCCAATGAACAGTGGGTTTATATTTAAGTACAGTATAAACATCCAGGAATTACATTGAACAGTGATGAAAAATGCTTCTTTTGGGTGAAAAATTCTTGTGGCTGTGGAACCACATTCTGCGTCTGGTCATTGAATGGAAGTGTCTGAGAGGGTTAAAGGCTCAAGAACATGATATTGCTCTGAGACAGTTCAATTAGAAAATTTCAGGACACAAAGCAAAGCAAAGATTTTTTTCCTCCCAATATCTATCAAAATAAGAAAATATATTTTTATATGAAATGTCATCACAAGAACTTCAGCAAACCTCTTGATAAAATAACTCAAATTTTCTTCTTTTCTATTCTAATTTCTTATTAAAGGCCTTTAAGGTTTTCAAAATCTTACCATGGCAGGCTCACAAAACATCAGAGCAAGTCTCTGTAGCATACAAAGTGAGTATCAGCAAGAATTTAATATTATTCTTATCTCCTTCTACAGTACACAAGTTAATTTTAGCTGACACTATCAAATTATTGCATGTTATGGCAGCTTTTCAGAGGTATCCTTGGGCACAGGAGACAAGGTTACTCTCATCTCAGTTGTACCTTTAGCTGGCCTTCTTAGTTAAGCAAGCTTCACTTATTTCCTTCCAGGCAAACAGAAATAATTTATTATGACAGTTAATCCTCTGCTGAAGTACAGAAATTATCATTCACAGGAACATTGTATTCAAAAGGCTAAGGACTTCCTATAAACTGTTTCACATTTTTCAGTGTTCCTTTGATTCTTTTGTACATGTTTAAAAATCTTGTATCAGTGCTAGGAAATGAATTGGGTTAACTCTGTTTAAAAGGGACTATCTTTTCAGAGTGAACATGCATTCAGTTGCCTGGAGGGGCAGTACAATTGGATGGCTATTAGAGGGACAAATAGGATGCTCTGGTAATCAAGTCAGATAGAATACATGATGAGGTGTATTAGCATTTGCACACACCTTTCACAGACATGGTGTCAGCATTAGTTTAATTAATAAACATTTTGAAAGGGGAAGAGAAAAAAGTAAGACTTGGTGGAGGAGGTCTGATGCCAAATGAGCCTACCCACTCTAAGGTCAAGGGAGATTGACTCATTTATAGTGGATGTGAACCTAGTCTGTTATTTTTGCAAATTCACGGGCCCATTACAGTGAATTAGCTATTTCTGTTACCTTTAGGAAGAAATGTTTCTATTAACGTAATTTTCTGTCACACTGGTGAGTTTTGTGTTGTCTGAGTCCTGTTGTGCTTTTCTAGGCAGTGCTAACGTGAAATGGAGCATTGCCGACTTGTCACGGGAGGCAGGTAAGATGTCAGCCGGTTGTGCTGATGGGGTAAAGTCGTGGCTGTGTCTGTCACGTTGGCATTCTGCTACAAGGCTGGCAAGTCTGCCTTTTCTCCAAGCACCTGCTTCCCTTGAATCAGCTTTGATATGTTACTGTTTATTTTCTTGAAAACAAGTTATCTGAGAATTCCTCCTAAGGCCAATTTACAGGTGCTTTTTATGAGGAAAAGATTTTTTTTTTTTATAACAGTATTTTCCTCTAGTGTAAATCTTTCCCCAGCCCATAAGGTTCACTTGCATCCCAGAGCTCAAAAAACTTGTGCACACTTCATTAATCTGCTCTGGTATGGAGACAGAGGTTCAGCGATAATAGCACCCTAAGTGATGTTAATGCACAGATGGTTTTTAAAGGAAACTTTTGAAATACAATAAAGCACTTTATTTTCTGGTTTGTAGAACTAAGAATAAAACCTCTAGATGGCACCAGAAGAACAAGATAGAAATGAGCAGATCTTAAAAAATTCTGCCAGCTATAGCATATCCATCATTTTGATGCAAACACATCACTTAGGGAATGGGAGATTATTAAAAGCATTATACTTATGCCAGTGACAAGGACAGGTCCAGCAAATGACTGTTTCCCGGAAATAGCAGGTGATTTTGCAAGCAATAATGCTGCCTCTTAATCTTTGCATGACACACATTAAGAGGTTAAGCATGCCTTGTAAAATATTGCAAGACTCACGTTACATCAAGTGTCTCCTTAGGATATGAAAACCCCAGCCTATCGACCATATTTACGAAGGGAGATTTCAATTCGAGCTCTAAAGGCAAACCTCTCAGACTTAGCAGCTTCCATAGATTTTCAAAACACTGTTTCTAATACTGCAAGGCCCATGCCCTAGAATTTTTCTTCAGTCTTTACAGAGGGATGATTCCATTTGAAATTAACGGGAGGTCTGGGAGCAAAGAGCGCAGGGTCTGCTCTCAGCACTGCCACTGCAAGATTCAGTGATGTCGAGACCTGTAAGAAACTACCAGTAGCCTTCTATATTAATATTTAATTCCTCATTGGAATGTGCAGTAACTCAGTACCAGCTTTGTCCTTGGGTATTAGCTCAAGGTTTATCAGATTGTTATATTTTAAAAATAGCACACTTGACCTCACATCATTTCCTTTATGAACAGTTGAACTTTGTGTGGGTGCATTGAAGGACTGTTAACTTGTAATAAACTTGTCTCATTTTTTAAGTTAATGTAGCTTCATTTTCTGTTATTGTTGCTCCTCTGTTACATTAATATTGTACAACTGAGAGTCTGATAGGAAAAAGAGACTTAGACACCCTGCTGCAGTTAGGTTAATAGCTGCAGCTAAAGCCTTTTCCATGGTATCCTAAACTATCCAGCAGGGTGGTTCCATGCAGATTTCACCTGGCACCAGTGTCCCCCAGGAGGGAATTTGCCCTCCACCCTGCCAAGGGCCTCTGTGGGAAGCCATAATCCATCCGATGACGTTGGCACACACAGCATGTAGAAAAGAGGCAGATGGAAAGAGCCATAACTTCTGTTAAAGACAGAGCCAATGTAGCTCTTTACCATTTTAAATCATGGTAAAAATGATGATCAAAATTTTAGTCTGCTGACTTAGTGACCTCCACTGGACCATTTTGAATGAAGAAGTGCACTAAAAGCCAATCCGACAATTGTAAATCAACCCCAAAGCCAGCCCTCCTGATTGCAAGATAGGATGTGAAAAAGAACCCCTCGTAGTCGTGTGCCACTTTTGCTGTCTGGGAAAAAGTGCCTTCCACATATGAAAATGGCAATCAACCTCCTGCATGGTGCTTAATGGGAGGTAAAACACAAGACAACTCCCTGGCTGGGAGTTACGAGGCCACATGCAGATGTCTCCATCTGAGTTAATCACTGAAACTCCCTTCTTGGAAGATGGAGAGAAACAAGTACTAGTAGGGCACGAGTCGTGTCATTCTAAAGCAGGTGTCTCATATAAGTGAGATGAATCATGTCTATTCTTTCCACCAACTGTAAAGGGAGCTTAGTATAACCAGGCTGCATGGGAAACATCTACATGGCTGATGTTTGAAGTTAGGTATGATAAATTCTGCACCATGTTTCTCTAATTAGCTCTTTAGTTGAAAAATCTATTTACAGAGGTGCTTCTTAATAGCTGGAATTTTTGCTATGTTTTTACAGGCTGGCTTCCTCTCCTGAATTCTTGTATTTTGAAGTGTTTGCTGCCTTGTCTGATATCCATGTTATTTTGAAATCTCTGTGCAAGCATTTGCTGACTTCCAGCAGCCACTTGTTCCCAACTCATAGCTGACTCTTGTGATTTGGCCTTTACCAAGACATTGTGTTAAGCCTTCTATTTTTTTAAATATGTAAGTCTTCGTCCCAGTTTTTGATTGGCTATGATGCTGCTCTTAGTGTGGGACTTGTTTCTGCCTTTGCTCCTCTCAGTGCTATTGCTCTGTGGCAACATCTCAATCAATAGATGCCGTAAGCCTTTCATGGTCAATTAGTGTCCTTTTGCTAAGCCCATAAGATATGCCTTGTGCAGTTTCTCTGTCGTGCTGGCCAGGCAACACCCTCTGGCTGGAGAAGCACGATTCTGTGGTTCTCATATGCCAAACTTCTTCCAGTGTGCCTAAGGCAGCTCAGCGACCAGCCAAAGCTCTGTATCCTCCTGCTCCTGGGCTTGAACCTGTCTGCTTTTGTCATCTGGTTGTCTATAACTAGTTCCCAGTTATCTTTCTGCTCAGCTCTGTTACTCTCTAGACTTCGTGGTTTCTTGGTATGATCTATGTCCCTCTGCCATTCAATCTGCTCTTTTTCAATACTACTTTAATGGCAGAATCTGTATCAGTAAATAAAACAGTGCCACGCTTGATTATCTAGTCCTTAGGTCAACACCCTGTACACGTCACATTAACTGCTTCTAGTATCCACCACAAAGTGTAATGTCATCTGAACTGCCCACTGAAGACAGTACTTACCCACCCTAACTTCAGATCAGGAGGTGTTGAGAAGTTTGTGAGCCGACCTGCACCAAAATTTTGCTAAGGTCAATCTGAACAAATAAAAGCACTAGCTAATTAAGTTCAGTGCTGATGCCTTAGCACTGGTTAATTTACTAGCAGAGGTTGTAACTAAAGTGTCCAAGCATGAGTAGCCATGTGAAATGTGTATGTGATAGCAACAAGACTTAGTGTCCTGTTAGTAAGTAAATAATTGAGCCTACATGGCCTGCTGTTTTCATAACCACTTTCAGCAAGCGAGCCCATCCTAATGAAAATGAAATGTTTGGCTCAGTAGCCTGTGTGTCTCTGTACTGCTTGCTGGTAGCTGAACCCAGCATTTCTGGATGTTGATCCTTTACTGTTCATGATGCCTTTTTATCAGCATCCACCACTGATTGTCTTCCCACTAATTTTTGTGTAACTTGGGGGGAAAAAATGGGTTATGATTAGCTGTCACAATTAGTACTTGAACTCCTCTGCTATGTATACAGCACTTTGCAGGCTTAGACCTTAAACTTCCTGATTTTCTTGGCTTTTGGATAGACCTCCAGCTCACCTACAGTATGTTCTGACCTTTCAGGAACAGGTCAGGCTTTTGTGAGACCTTTCTCCTTATCTTGGTGCGTAACACCTGCTACTCTAGTCTGTTTGGCATTTATGGCTGGTCAATGGGCTTCCAGACTGCCTTGGATGTGTCTTTTTTTCTCCAAGTGAGACACATGGACATGTTTCACTTTGTCAACAGGTCTTAGACCTGCTTTTGTGTTCCTTTTAAACACAATCATGTTTTACATGCATAGCTCTCCTTTTACTGGTTTCAAGCAGCTAAATTCCTATGGATGTTACTCTTTTCAGGATTACTCATCTGCAGTAAGTCTGTGTCCCATCCTGTTGTGGCTGCCTGAAGCGTCCTGTCGCAGCTCGGAGAGTATCTCTTGCAGACCATTCTGTCTCCTGCTCTTCAAGTCACCTGTACTGTAGTCCATTTAATTAACCATGATTTCCCTTCTCAGATCCTCATCCTTACCTTGTAGTACTGAAGACTCAGAAACATAATTTCCATCACTTTGAGAGTTCTGCATGATACTTTCTGATGGGCTCTGGTCAGGCCTTATGTCCACACCATGCCAAAACATGAACTGATATGACTGTTCCATTCCAAAGAACACAGCCAGTAATTCCCCCTGCATCTGAGCACAGTCTCTTTGGGCCCGACAGGCTTTAATTGAAAATGCCATGGGCCAATAACTCTGCAGTAACTGTGCTCCCAAGTCTCCTCCTGAGGCCTCGAGCTGTAATCACAGATGCTCCACAGGCATTTCAGGATTGGCAGCTTGCTTATATTAATCTTTATTCTTTCAAATGATCTTGTATTTTGATGTTAAAGAGACAGAAAAGAGATATTCTGAGTGGGTTTTATCTTTAGTCTGAGCAGTTAAACAAGCTGCGCCACTAAGGGGTAACCCGTCTGGAAAGTCCCTGCTGAGACTTGTATTGTTTTCCCTTTCCAGGAATGATACAGGGAATGATATCAGCACACCTCCCCTGGAGATTGGGTTAACCATCAAAGAATTGCTTATCCTTCTCGCAGGAGTAATCATTGCCAGCATGAATCAAATTTGGTTCACATGTCAACAAGCTCAGCCAACAGGGTGGAGACCCTCACTTCTTTTATTTATGCTAATCAATACGGTAACTAGAATACATTCTGCAACGTACATGTTTCTCAGCTGTGGGTGCAATCTACTGTAACAGCAATTATAAGGTAAGGTGATGAGGGCACCTTGCCCGCTGAGATTTGAAAGGTAATTTGGGATAATGAGACTCAGTTCAAAAAGGATTTCCAATCTTGGTGGCATCTAGTTATTTTCACTTACGACCCTACTGACGGTAAAGTCACAGCTTTTGTTCTGACAATATGCAATGCTTTGGTATACATCATATACCCAACCGTTGCTCTGGGGCTCAATCACAATGGAACTGTCCTCTACCTGTTAGAACATAGAGTATGGGCCCAACAAACCGGGAACAAATGGCAAACTATTGATGTTGATGCTTGTGTTGTATGGGAACAACAAGGATTTATTTGTGAAAGTAATACCATTAAGGCCCAAGACATTTGTCTTGACACTGAACAAAATGTTTGTCATTTTGAAATACATCCTGAGGAAAACCCTGAAACTGTACTTGTATATGTGTTTATATAAGAACCCTTTGTGATTCTTTATTTACAGACAACACCACTGTAGAGACATATAATCACTCAAATATCTGTATTTGTAATTTTACCAAAATTATGGCATGTGACTTTAACTATTCAGCTCCTATCACAACCCACCAATTGCTGCAATCTAACTAGATATTGTATCAAGATGTATTGCCTACCCCTATTGGAATGAATCTCACATTGGTAAGAAAATTGTTGCAACATGATGACCTGAGTCAATTGATAAAATGAATTCGAACAAGGGACAAAGAGCCCTGATTACTATCCCTCATGATGCAGAAAAGATACACCATGACCTAGAAAGAGCGAAGAAAGTTGGAGAACATCACTGGAGGGAGACTCTTTTTGGATGGTGACCGACAGCAACAGGAATTTTTAATTTGATGCTGCATCCAATTGCAGTTTTATTAGTTTTAACCTTACTATGTTTACTACTTATAATCATTCTGTATATCAATGTTTGGCAAAAGATGAAACAAATTACGTCAATCCAACATGTAAAATGTATACAATCAACTGATTCTGTATGTGAAATGGTATATAACTAGCATTAATTGTGACACTTAAACTAAATAACTTATCAAATAATTGTACTCTTACCACTGATCTGCAATGCGCCACTTATTTATGATATGGAGGCAAGAGATAACCGTACTACTACTCTATGAGTTGATAAAGTGGATTGACTGTAGTCACGGGGTGGAGTGTGATGGATGCACTTGACCCCTTAACCAAACTAGCAGTAGTTTGGTACAGACTCCAGAGGAGGTAAAGGCCTAAGCCAGGCCTGAGAACTCCTCTAGTTTCAATCTGTTCTCTGAAAACCTACAAAGGAGCAGAGTGACACAGTGAGCATCGATGCATATGAGCTTGGAACACCAATCATGCAATTAACACGTGAATAGTGGGTGGCTTTTCTAAGACTCCTTGCTCGAGGAACAAAGAAAGTTGTGGGTACAAGGAGTCTCATGCATACCTTTCCCATCACATGTAATTTGACTACAAGCCAGCCACTTTATTCCATAAATATGACAGCCTAAGTGAGCCTTCTTTGAGCTCTCCCTGCTAGGCAGTGTGGCTATATGGTGGTGATCTCCCCTGGAGCTGGGACGACTCTCAAGGTTGCTCCTTGAGGCAGAGAGACCTTTTACCAATGGCAGATCTTTGGTAAGCAACCGATATGGTGCATAATCTTGTAGTATGGTAACTTTGATTTGTGCCTTGGTAAGTTAGAGTTTGGTAACTTTGATTTGACTTGGTAACCACCCAATCACAACAGATTGAATGGAGATGAGCAGGAAAGGGGATCTGCAGAAGAAAATTGCCTCTTGCTGTCTTCTTGAAAACCTGTCTAAATTTGGCCGAGTTGGTAAATTGTGGTTTACACATGAGTAGAGATTTCCTAGAAGTAAAAGTCTCTGATGGTTCCGTGTGCACAGGTCAAGCTCCAGCTGACAGCAGCTTGCCCTTTCCCTGAGATGACTCCTCTGGGATGCCGGAGGCAGTGCCTGCTCTTCCCCTAAATAGATGCTGCAGCAAAGAGCATGTCTTTTCTTCCTCCTGCTTCCCTGCGGGATTCAGGCAGGGTAGGAAGAGGGAGCTGGCTGATGCTGGTGCAGAGCAGGTGAGGAGAGATGGTTGTGGGAAGCCTGGGATGGCAGGGAGGAGAAGGTAAGGGGGACCATGGAGATGCTGGGGGGCAGCTGATAGGGCGAGTGAACAGGACAGCTTCACAGTCATCTGATTGCGGGTATACTGGCCTGGCTGTGAAAAGAGACAACAGGAGGGAAAGAGGAGAGATTTGAAACTACAAGGGGGAGTATGACCTAGAGGGGAAGGAGACTACCATGAAGGGGATGGGCAGTCAGGCTGAGATGAGTACCCAGATATGTGGGTGGAAGAGGCAATAGTGAAACAGAATACAGCTGGGTAAGAAGGCACAAAAGCAGTAAAAACAAAAGCATGGGCCGGATGACACGCATTTCCCTCCAGAGCCTGAGATAATGGACATCTCTATGTATCTTAGATTAGTACATTTTATGAAATCTGCTGTTGATTAACCAAATCTTCATGGCTATATGGGGATATTTACAGTGGGAGTGTCAGAATTGCAGTTTGCTGAAAGTGTTAGGTGGCAGAAGACACCAGCATCAGAAGCAAAGATGTGTGATTGAGCTGCAAAAGAAGGTTCAAGTTAGTCAGGTGAATGTAATAACAGTTGTTCTTTTAGTTATGACAGATATATCCCTGCAAAGCTCTGATCTTCTACATGTGAAGACTACCAAGCTCACTAAGGGACTCAGCTACATGATTCTAAATAAATAAATGAAAGTCTGTGTCCGGATCCTCAAGACAAACTTGCAAAATTTTGATCTGAAACTTTGTAGTGGTTAAACCTGTCCCCTTCTCAGGATCTCTGTAGAGTGCTGGACCCGCTGAGCTTAATACATAGTAGAGTGATCTGAATATGTTATTCATGATGAGAAGTGGGACACTCTTCTATCTGAGGGGGTGATGGTAGGGAGACCTTTACTTTGGGGAGTTCCTTCTCCTTACGAGCTGTCCAAATACTAATAAAAGAACTACTGACAAAAGAAAGTTTATGTTTGGGCTACGCAACCTGATTAAATGCTCTTTTCTGGTTGACTGGCAGCAGGATGGATCTCAAATAGGGCAGAGCAGGAACTGCACAGCTATCAGTATTCTCTCTGCAGTGATTTCATCTGTCAAGCTGCATACAGCTTTCTGCTTTGGTTTTACAAAGCCAAAATCTTTAATAGAAAAAATAATAAGGGATATAGTGGCCTGCCAGTTTCACTGATGTTTCCCTGGTCCTCTGTACCCAGCTCCAGTGACACATTGTGGCCATAACCATAATGTTTATGACTCTCTTACTCTTCTGGCATGGTACAAAACAACCCCCAAGAACCTAGCATACATTTTTCTCACCTGTAGAAGTACTTTGTTTTCAAGGTTTTCTTTTGTTTTCATTACCTTGCCATTGTGGCCATGAGCTGTTGTGTGAAGAATTGCAGCACTGCATTTGCAGAAAACAAATTTGTATATTTTAACTGCCCTTTTCTGATTTTTAAGCCCTGCTTTGTTAGATTTCTTTATTTTCCTGAATAATAATAAACACTTGACTGATGAATCTATATCTAGTTCGGAAGACAAAAGGAAGCTACTTCATGTAGCTCTTATTCTCCTTTTTATTTTTATTGTGGTGGCTAATCCCAGATGGGACATGAGCATCACATCCTTTTTTTTACAAGGGTTTGATTGAATGCATAAACTCTTATACAGTATGAATTACATTTGAGAAGCTTGATAACAGCTGCTGCAATGTTCCTTTCAACCCAGAATGGCAACATCTTAGCTATCATTTAAGGAACTACATTTTACAATGAAAAGCTTTAAGAGAACACTGTTTAAACACTTCCCAGAAAACAAAATTATGAGGACAGGGTAGCAGAGAAAAGGTAATGCACTTCAGGCATAAGAAATACCGTGAAAGAAATATCACAGGCAAGTGAGACTTCTTTGAAAAAATGGAAGTTGTGAGCTAGAGTAAAATTAGCAAGTGGGAATGTAGGAAGCTCTGACAACACAACCTGATAAAAATAGATGTTTTGTAGCTTGTTCCACCTGTTAAAATTTAAAGAAAAAATTAAAGGAAAAAAATGAAAGAAATTGAGCACTTCTACACAGTGACTCATCCGCCATAAAATCTCAATTTCTTTCTGGGGTATCCTTTCCTACAGTGGTAAGTTCTTCATATGGGTTACAGTACGTATACCTCTAGAAATGAATAGATGAGTCTGTGTCTTGTATGACACAGCATTCATGAAAGCATGTGAAAAAAGCAATGTGTGAAAATATTGGCAGTACTAAAGTCCAGCCCTCATTCTGTTGCTTGTAACGCGACTAACTGATAAACATTCAAAAACAGGTATTAGGAAGAAATAACCCTCTTTGAGGCTAGCAGAATTCAGACTGGAAGCAGGTAGCTGATTTTCAACAGTGAGAATTGATTAACATATGGTGCATAGCTTTCAACAGCAATTGAGACAGAGGGTCTTTCTGAATAGTTACACATTAGTTAAATTACAAGTTATTTAATAACTGCTGGTCAACTTAGTTTGTGTTTTTTTTGTTCAGGCTGGTCAATTATTTTCTTCCTGCCTTAAAAATCTGTAAAGCAATCACAGTAGTCCCATATAATGTTGCGATATTAAGTGAAACCTTAATTCCTTCTTTGGCTCATGGATTTAGGGACAAGGTCTTGAGCAAAAAAATAAGTGACTATTTAATCATGAAGGGTGTACAATTCAATAACAATGAAATGTAACTGAAAGGGGAAGTTCAACTAGGTGTTTCTGTGAGACATCTCTTTCCTTACTGGGGAGGAGACATGAAGCTTTTCCCAGTGTAAAAAATATATGACAAGATACAGCTGCCTCTGCATTCAGAGATGGGGATCATTAACAATCTTGAGTTGAGTGCAACTCCTTGTATATCATCAGGCTGAAATTTTGAGTCACAGGTTTGCATATCATTGAAATAAATGGGGTCATACTAAGTGACATGTTCTTGGGCACTGGGAAGGTTTGGCCCCCAAGGACTTTATTTGCCCGTGCTAATTCTGCTTATCAATGAACTGGCCGTTCACATTTAATCCTGGCACTAAAACATTCTTCAGAAGAATCTTAATTTCTGAGCTCTTTGTGTTCTCTTGCAAGTCAAGAAGTTAAACTAATTTGATATTGCACTCCCTTGATAATGAAAAAGGCTGATGAGAATAAGAGAGTTTACAGCAGTGTGCCTCATTAAATCATTTTGCATTTCAGTAGTAGGATAGTTTATCTTTCAAGTGGTGTTTATGATACAGGACAGATAAAAAAAAGCTGCCCAACTATCATACTAAAAATATAAGTGTGCATTATTTTTATTACAATAACATTTAAATTTCTGCTAAAAATCATGGCTGAATGGTGCTAGAGGTTGTACAAAAAGCCCCAGATCCATCAATGGGATGTAATGTTGCCAATGGCTGCCGTTTCTACTGCACCACCTCATAATTTAGACTCAAAGCCCTAGACTGATGTGAGTACCTGAGTTTTAATTTAAAAGATAAGAATGCATTTCTAATCTGGTGGTGGTACAGAAAAGCTTGAGAACAAGAACTTGAAAAGGTTAGAAAAATGAGAAGGCAGCAAATAGAAGAATTTACTCTTCGGGGGGAAGTCAAGTGCATTTAACACTTCCCAGGAGAACTGGGCTTATTCTGTCCACTCTAACCACATAATTCACAAGTGTGACCTCCCCAGGTACACCCAAAGAAAAGCATCCAGGAGTCGGCTGCTGCCACTGGAGCAAGTTGGAGAACTATCTGCTATGGAGCCTCTTTCCTTGGATGTAGCATGGGGTAGGGAATGCTCTCCTCAGGCCACAGGAACTGTCCTTGTAACAACTGCAAACTGCCCCTCATCACCATTTTTCCTTGTAATACTTCCCTCATGACATGACAGAAGGAAATCAATTTATTAGACTTAACCCCCACTCCTTGGTTGCTGCTGAACTGCCTGGAGAGAGAGGGATGCTGAAAGGAGGTGTACACTGAATTATTTTTTCTGATGGGCCACATGAAGCCTCACTGGATGTGTGGTGAACATCCCTGGGTTATAACTTTATCATAAACCTGAAGACATTTGGCTGATAGTTAATTATGTATGAACACAGTGAGAATAATTTTACCTTCACGTGGGTTTAAAATGGTGTGAGGCTCAAGATTTATCAGAAAAAAAACCACTTAAAACCAAACCTGAATCTTTCCTTCGTACAGGAGTCCTATTTCCAGGCACAGCAATGTGCTTATCTGTACAAGAAGCCTTCTTGATCATATTCACATAATAGCATACTTACTGTGACTTACAATAATGCAATGTACGATACTAATGACAAAACTGTTATCTTTAGCCATAAACTCATAAATAATCTTCTTTATCCAACCAAATGTGCTGTACTTTTCATTGTTGCAGCCTGTGCTTGTGCTACGCTAAAGTAAATTTTTATATGCTTATTAACATAATTGTTACATAAAATCTCTGCTCCTGACAGGAAAAATACAAGCCCTTATTTTTTCACACTTTTTGAATAATAAAAATATATTCTAGAATTCCTTTTATAAAAATGAAGATCAGTCTGAATTGAACTCACATTAAGGCAGATCTTCAGTATTTACTGTTTAGAGGGGAAAAGTAAGGTCTATGAGATACCAAGTCCTGGATATGCTCATTAAAAAGTTGCATCAACCAGTTCAACTCACATTCACAGGTTAAAAAACCCCAACAACTTACCAATATCCAAAATGATCATTTACAACTTCATGAAACAAATGTTCTTTTAGCTTAAGGGTGAAGACAAAGATGAGAAAGAGGAGCTGATGTCTTATCAGAATATGAGTAGAAACACCCTCATGATGCCAAAGAGATGTGTTAAAGGTTCCCAATAATGATGAAAAGCAGGTCACATACATAGGTGCCTAAATATGGGTTAATGAATATTTGGCCATGTGTAGCATATGTACAGTGCCGCAGTGTTCATGAATCAAAGAACAGCAGCATCTTTGCAGACTGCTGAATCCTAGAAATGTTAATGAGGCACTATGCAGAAGTCATAACTGTTGCCACTGTCAAGTGGCCATGAAAATGATTATCTGCCAAGATACTGGAGGCAGAGCTACTATCCCCTAAATTCTCATGGAATTAATCTGATTTACTAACTTCTCATTGCATCAAGATTTTTAGTTTGTCATGGCAACCTAGGAACAGATAGAGGAGTAGGATGCCATCAGGCAGCAGTCATAATGCAAGCATAAGTTAAATGACTCTAAAGTTAATGATCCAAATTCTTCACTGCAGCTGCGAGGCACACAGTGTAACTTGGGGGAGGTGCACAGATGCTGTAAATTACTTTGGATGCCATTACCATGACCCTGGGCCAGCTGTGTATCAGACCAGACCGGTGGCATAAGTTACTATATTCTAACTGCTGCTGTAAGTGGTCCTGAATGGCTGTTGTGGCAGCCATGTAATGCCAGTATCATGCTGAGTCTCTGCCAAGCTTTTTTTTCCCTTTCCTTCCTTACTCTAGCTGGAGGATTGTAGGTAATGTGAGAACTGCTATGTTTTTTCTGCCCTGCTACAACGTTACCCCACCCTGAATAATCTTTCTATTGCTGCTGGCCCTTTTAATTCAGTAAAATGCTGTAAGTCATCTTGAACTCAAGGGACAAGCTAAGGCAATATGCTTTCCCTTGTTTTGCATTTGTTTCTGTTTTACATTCTATTTTATTGTAATAGCATGGACACTAATTTTGCTTTAATTGTAAAGCCTAGATCCAAGAAAATGTTTTTAATGGTATCAAAAACCTATTCACCTGGGTAAAAAATGGTAACTGAAAAGCAATGTTATTGACAAAATTATCTGTCAGTGCAACAGCATCCTCTCTACAGTTTTCACAGTGCGATGATAGTGCATGTTAAGGCTACCTGCCTGCTCTGCTACCTGCTTTTTAGTGCTAAGTATTATCTACTATTTTGCAGGGGCTTTTGGTCAGAGCCTTGTATATTTTGCAGTTTTCTGAATATATTTCAAGATCTTCAGGTTTTACCATCTGCAGATAATTGTTACAAACTAACAGAAATTAATCTAGTGGAAGAACAGGAAGAAGCATCTGCAGCCAGGGACACCAACAAAGAGAAGTTTGGAGATAGCAATTGAATCATGTGAAACTAGGACAGACCTAGCAGGGAACAGCCACTGTTCATCTGTGCAATAAAATCCACACAGTTTAAGCTACAACTGTAAAATTAATGGGGTTTTAGTGAGCTGCCACTCCCTGGGGATAATAGTCAGCCTACATGTCTAGACTTCTTGCATTCTTCTTTCTTTATCCTGGTAACCTAGGCTGCTGAAGTCCTTTTTTACACTGCCTTCCTCATTTTTTTTTTCTGTGGCATATGCCAGGAACTCTCATGAAGCAGTCACTGTATTAGGAGACGGAAACTCCCAAAGCCTGGGTAAATGTCAGCACTGTGGAGCAACTTTCACCCCTGAAAGGTCACAGACTGCAGTTCCAGCACATTGTGGGCCAGTCAGCAAGCAAGCAGTCAAGCGTATCAGTTCAGCATAATACCACATTATTACATTTATCTGGCCAGCATTAAATGAGCTGCAGTCCCATGCTTTGTTTTCCTTGACTTTGAATGAATGAGGCAGCTTTTGTGGGCCATCCTAACACTGTTCATTTAAAGATTAGAAAAAGGCCACGGTGTTTGATGGGGGATTTAGACTGAATAGAAACACCTAACGCCAAACCCATGATCCTCAAACTCTCACCCAGCTTCTGTCTAATCCTCACCATTTCCATTGTTAAATACCTAGTATAGAACATTAAAGTTACCTGGTAGCACCTCAGTTGTGATAGGGCCAGGGAGCTCCTGGGACAAGCTTCCTTCCTTCCATAAGGAAGACATGGACCTGTTGAAGCAAGTCCAGAGGAGGGCCACAGAGATGATCAGAGGGCTGGAGCACCTCTCCTATGAAGACAGGCTGAGAGAGTTGGGGTTGTTCAGCCTGGAGAAGAGAAGGCTCCGGGGAGATCTTCTAGCAGCCTTCCAGTACTTAGAGGGGGCTTACAAGAAGGCCTGAGAGCGATGATTTACAAGGGCACGTAGTGCTAGGACAAAGGGTAACAGCTTTAAACTGAAAGAGGGTAGTTTTAAATTAGATATTAGGAAGAAGTTCTTCACTGTGAGGGTGGTGAGGCACTGGAACAGGTTGCCCAGAGAAGCTGTGGATGTCCCCTCCCTGGAAGTGTTCAAGGCCAGGTTGGATGGGGTTTTGAGCAACCTGTCTAGTGGAAGTTGTCCCTGCCCATGGCAGGGGGTTTGGAACTAGGTGATTTTTAAGGTCCCTTCCAACTCAAACCATTCTATGATTTAATGTTTCTACAAAGCTTGCATCTGTCTGAGTCTGCCTCTTCCTCTTCCTCCTGTATCCTGAGCTAGTATTTGCAGAGATGAGTCTTTGTCTCAGACAATTCCTCCTACAAAAAGCAGTACCTCGAAAGCAAGCAGTAATTTCTGCTTTTTTTGTTTATGTTGTTTTGTTGTTTGTTTGGTTTGTTTTGAAGGTAGAGTGAAAAGGGTCTAAGAAGTTTCCAGGTTGCAAATCCCACATGGAACACTGTGCTGCCTGTTAGTGCTGGGGTACTAACTCAATGCAAACCCTCTCTTCAGGACTTCCCTTTAGGCTGCTCTGTGCTTGGTATACTGTTTTTTGTGGGTCTAACTGTCCTGCATCGAGGTGCCTAAATGTTAGGTACCACACTGCTTAACATTTTGAATCTTAAATTCTTGTGGGATCTTATATTTTCTTGATTTGACCAGTTGCTGTGCATATGAGGAATATTTTGAGAGTAAGAATTTTCTAATCTTTTTATCAAATTTGTCAATTGAATTTGAAAAAGTATGGCAAGAACAGGTGCTTATTTTTCTTGTATTTACATATATGTATATATACATACACTTTTTTTTAAACCAAATAGCAGCACTAAGAAGACAACAGCGGTGTACACTCACTACCAGACCCTTCACGCTCTTATTGATTATGTATCACGATACAGTAGGGATTATATATTGTGCATTGGGTTTGTGTTGCAAGGTTTTGGGGGGGGGTGGGAGGGGGTTTACGGGGTGGCTTCTGTGAGAAGCTGCTAGAAGCTTCCTCTATGTCCCATGGAGCCAACGCCAGCCGACTCCAAGATGGACCCGCCACTGGCCAAGGCTGAGCCAATCAAGGGCAGTGGTAGTGCTTCTGGGAGAACAGATTGAAGAAGGGGGGGGAAGGTTGCTGTACAACAGCAACTGCAGTCAGAGAGAGGAGTGAGAACATGTAAAAGAAACAGCCCTGCAGAACCCAAGGTCCGTGAAGAGGGAGGGGGAGGAGGTGC